>JANBPU010000106.1:0-54730 GCA_027575805.1 Mycoemilia scoparia | reverse complement strand
AGATCCAATTTTCAATTTTCTTCACTTTTTCTAGTTTAGCTAGGCTTGTACATTTAGTAGGTCCTATAACCCCACCGAGGCTTACAGTCACATATTCTTTATAAATATATTGCCAGTATATATACATAGTCATTAGTTTAGCTCTAGATGATTAGTAGTGTTCATAATGGGCATATATGGCCAGAATTCACCAGGCCTTAGACAAAAGTGGGTTCCCAGGAGTTGAATATTAAATAGCTAATAATTGGATCAAAGCATATGAAACCATTTTGTCTGAGATCTTGTGAAATCAGCACATATTCATAAACAAGAAAATAAAAATTGTATTTGATAAATGAAGAAGAAAATTGAAAAAGTCGTAATTATTAATCCACATATGATACTTAGCAGTAACAACAGCATCGGCAATAATGGAATTATTTGGATGCACATAAAGCGAGAAAAAATATTAAACATCAATGTCGCCATCTTGGTCTTGATCAAGATCATCATCAAAGAATTCACAAACATTAGATGCTGACCTAACATAACCTGAAGTTGACCGATCTTGCCTCCTATCTCTATTCCTATCACTTTCTTGATCCTTAATTCTCCCCGTCTCCTCATCCAAAAATCCCTGAATATCTGGTGGAATCTCTTGCATCTGGACACTAGGGGCACCCTTCAAATATCTCAGCTGATCCAAAACCTTCCACTCCACTGCCCTCAAATACTGTTTTGAATTCTGGTTAGCTACCTTCCCTGTCAACACTGGATGTAACCTATAATCTGGCGCAAAGTATTCTTTATACACAGTTTCCGGCAATGTATTAGGCAACTTTACTCCACACACAATCCCAGTCTCATGTGTCCAGCATCTAGCTACATTTCGAATCGTATATCCTCCTCCACCCAACACCAACAATGGGATTTTAAAAGATCTCATAAACCTTACACATTCACCATGTGCAGCAATTGACAAATTAAATACACCCAATCTATCAAGTCCCAAAGAATCTGCTCCACATTGAAGTACAATAGCAGATGGCTTGAAAGTTTCCACAACTGCCGCCATAATCCGCTTGAACAGTTGGATATACGACTGGTCATCAATTCCATCCTGGAGTGGCACATTGACCGTATAATATTTGCCCAAATTAGATCCCAATTCATCTATTGCACCCGTTCCTGGAAAGAAATCGCCATTGTATTTATGGAATGATACTGTCATAACTCGGTCTGTACTATAAAATGCTTCCTGAACACCATCTCCGTGGTGGATATCAATATCAACATACAACACCCGTGGATAATACCTCAGCAGTTGCAAGATCGCTAACACAATATCGTTGACATAACAAAACCCGCTGGGCTCAAATTTTTTGGCATGATGTAGGCCACCTGTCCAATTTATGGCAATATCGGTGGTCCCTGAAATCAGTTTACGAGCAGCTTCAATAGAGGCTCCTGAGTAGAGTCGACAAAAATCCCACATCCCATCGAAAATTGGACAATCATCTCCCATGTTAAACTGGGTAAACTCTTCTTGGAATCTCTGGACATTGTCTGGGGTTACGCGTTTAAGGAAATCTATGTAGTCTTCGGAATGGAAGGCTAGAATTTCTTCCTCGGTTGCCCGACGGGGAGCATATACATCCATATATTTCTCAAGTCCATAATTTAACACCAAGTGGTTCGTAAGTGTCAGTCTGTGTGGTTTCATTGGATGTCTTTCCTATAAACGGAATTTATGTCTATACATGTTAATTTGGCAACATTTATTTCTACCATACTGGCTTACTTATCAATTACTTACACCATAATGAAAATTCCCAGCCTCTTCTCTCATATAGTATGATACTTTGGGCCTAGAATGTTCTGCTACATTGCTTGTGGATCCTTCAATATCAATGGGGTTTATTCCCAGCGGATTATTCCGGCTATGTTGAGGTTGCCTTGTGCCATCGCTTGACTTCTTTATAGATGTTGAATAAGTTCCTCCAGGATATATATATGTCTCTTTTTTTCCTCGCCCCATCTTTATTATTTTTTGGTGTCCACAAAATGATTTATTTATGTGAACTCTTAGAGTCGACTTTTTGTGTAATTTTTAGATTACAAAGGGGATTTGAAGTTGCTTATTGATGGATTTATGATAATTATCATGGTTATGGGTTATGGGTTTTGCAATATCGCCTTTGGTATCATAAAATAGGCCAACTATGGCTTCCTCACTCAGATCAGACAAGTACAGAATGGTTAATCTATTGCTGATTCCTTCCAGAGTGGGTGGCTTATTACCACAGAGGGTCTTTTCCCTTTTCTGATTGTAATAACTACTTGTTTTTATAATATGGCCCAACTAGATTATTTTATTTAATTTGGTAAACACAACTTTAGTGTATGTGGCATACAGCTACCTCCATAGGAGTAATAAAATGCTTAATCATCATAAAATAGGCCAACTAGTACTTAAATGTTGATGTGTAAAGTATCAATAGATGTTTTATACATTCTACAGCTGATCTCCATTGAAATACAAGGACAACATTCATCATTGGCATTAAAAGCAACACAGTAATTACAACACTTTGGCCTAACTCGGTTTAAGGGTAAATAATGACACGAGCCAAACAGAGTAAAATCAAATAAATGTTAGAATTCTTAAAACTGATTTTTATGAAAGAATGCCTACCCCATCTCGCCCTCTGCCGATCCTCACCTTATAAAACTTGTTAACTTGACTTTTAGCTAAATGTCAAGTTTGCACAGATCCATCGCTATTTTAATAAACACCAGAAATACAGAGAACAGAGAACAAGCCAACGATAGCAACTCTATATGAAAACTCGTCCTCAAAGTTTACATACAATATTGTTTTAGTCAGCTTACTCTCACAACTGCAGCCACAACCCCATCCACATCAACATCAACATAGCTCTTCACCTGGGTTTTGATTTTTATCTAATCAAGGCATTGTTGGTTATACCTTAAGCCATTTTAAGTCACGCTCATCAGAACAAGGGCGAGAGTGGGAATGAAAGGGCAAGGGGGTTTAAATTGCAATCCATGGTCCGTGTGTGTGTGTAATGATCTATTATCTGATATAATAATGACTTTATTGTATATCTTGTGTTGCCCAGACACAATGTGGTTAAATGGATACTCTATTGTTTTGGTCAAAACAATGGCTATGGTTTTCAAAACCGCATTGATAGGGTCTCAAGACAATCCTTTGAATATATATGCTCACTCATTGTTTACAATTATCAATAGGCATAAATTAAATGATTGAGGACAATCAGTCCTCTCAAATACATCAACATTGAATCTCCAAGAAAGCGAGGCTAGGCCGACACGTCAATACTATTAAACTGGTGTAAATTTACCCTTCAACGCTATGGACCATGTTACAGTCCCGGCAATAGTAATAGCGCAAGACAAAAGAATGCAGTACATAATCAATGCCACTACTTTTACTTCTAATAATAGATATGAGAAATATATGAAAGGAAATACTGGCTATGGTCCTGTCTCAGCCCAGAAAACCTCTAGAAACAAGTCAGTGCAACTATTGCAACAGAGTAATAATCCAAGTGCGATTAAGACACACAGATCACAACCATGTGCCATTATATATCGCAAAGTCTCCTCTACAAGAATACCAGAGTATTCCCTTGGGTAGTAGCCAATCATCGCTGAGACTCCAGCTAAAACGCATGGGTTTTGGGCTATTTTCAGGGAATATTCTAGTACCCTTTTGGTGGCGAACTACTTGCCATACGTACTAGGTGTTTTCTTCAAATACCAATACAAATACAACAATAATGCAAGTATCGCGCGTATGACTCCTTGGCCAGCAGCCAGATACTCTTGGGACAATGTCGATCCAGCAATTAAAGTGTACAAAGATGCGTGTACACACAAAGTGCCTGTCTCAAGTACAACTCCCCATTATTCTCCACAATCCTTTTAGCAGCACCGCAGACGCCCACAGGACATTTATTGAAAAAGCACAAGAGTATCAATGATGGATCAAGGTCACCAGATCTTTCTTTCAATCTATGTAGAAAAGGAATCGCTGTTAACCATTTTGTTGTTTACACAAAAGGCTATAATACCCACAATAATAACAAAAATATTGAATTTCATCATTCACAATAAACCACAGACTCGATTCAAAACATTCTCTACCCACTGACTAACATTTCCTCCTCTTAATGAAAAAGGAGTGTGCTAGTGTAAATAAAAATACTGAATTTGTAGTAAAAATTCACGTGGATCCTGCTGCACACACACATTTACGACAACACAAACCAAAGTATGTTTTCCTTTGAATAAATAAACTGATGGGCGCCTTATTCTTGTGGAGCGCATTTCAAAAACATTCTCTAAACAAAATTTATAGAAAAGTAGATGGTGGCTTCTTTTTACCTTCTTTGTTGATAGATACAGAAGAGATGATATTCGGTTAATATTGGTAAAAAAACAAGTGTGTATTATGTAAAAAGCAATGTTGGTGGTAATGACAATACGGCTAGTAGTAGTAATAGCAACAACAACAATTATTATTATAATAATATTGGTGGTGGTGGTGGTAGGTTTTTTCAACTATCCAAGGTATTACAAAATTCGATCAGCAAGATCCAATCAACATTATAGGACATTATAATGGTCCATATGCCGGTCTGGATAGACAGATGGTCAAAACCCAATTGAAAGATACATAATAGTACATTGATTGCTTTTCTATAGAAACAAAAGCAAGAGAGACATGTCCCTTTTGCAACTTGCATGCATGTATGTTGATGTATGTAATGCAATTTGGAGGAAACCTGCATTCGTATTAGTAGCTACAGCACCAGTAGTCTGCCAGGCGCGGCTGATGTGCTGCAAATACAAGTAGGCCGATCCTGTGAAAATGAACCCTTTAAACAGCCACCACCACAACAACAATAACAATAACAACAGGGGGCTACACCCACAGCTCCAAGGTTTCCTTTAGAATATATGACATTTGGAAGAGCCTCTTCCATTGTTGTTTATTAAATAGCTTAGCTACAATAACAGCACCGGCAACGGCAGTAGCAAGGCTAGTAGTAATGGAGTAGAGAGCGCACTGACTGTAGATCCGCTTCTTGGCCATATAACAACATAGTTCCTCTCTGAACATACTCGATATGGGCTAAAGGATGCACGCATGTACACAAGTGTATGTTACATAGTAAATCTTTATTATAGTAGTAGCAGGAACTACTCGGATATAAAATTATAGTTTTGGTGTGGTGGTGACTCTGGTGGAATCATTGATACGGCATAACTTCAAACTTTGCATATATTATACACTCATTCTCTCTCCACCTGCCTTCAAATCGATTTGTCTATTTATTTCCTTACATGCCCTATTCTGTCTTTCTGATACTCATAATTTATTAGTGTTCACACAGACTCTCTCTCGAACTAACCACTGATCCTACCAATTGTAATAAAAGGGGAATAAGAACAGGCTTGGCAACAATAGAGCTGTTGCACGCACCACAAGATCGTCCCATCCATTCATCCATCTGTCCAGAGAGAAAACAGACGTATAAGCGAACTCTGTTCTCCCATTTTGCAATTTGCCAACTCTGGAGTTCCTTCTATCATTGCGTGTTTTGGCCCACACTTTCCAACCACCTCTCACATATCGAGATTCCAGCCAAGGCTATATTGCTTGCTATTTGAGGAGAGGGTCCCATTCTCCAGCTACAACAACATAGAAGCGATACACCAGCTATCCAAAATTGCTCAAACCCAAACACATTGGTTCAACGCCACGATCCGTTTGATCTCCTCGCCAATATTTTGCTTCAACTCCAACAGGTACTGTAGCTATTGTTATTATTATTATTGTTTCCCCCCTAGTGCACAGGTGCCTCTCTCCCTTTCTTTATTATCATGAGGATCTCGTTGAATGGTTCTCTCCATCTGGCTGATTCAGCTCACAAAGCTCCTTTGTCTCTGTCACTCTCTCCCGCACCAAACCAAACCTGGCCTTTGGCCGGCTGACCAACCCACTGGTTGACTTGCTGGCTGATTAAAGAAGAGCACCACCTTAAATAGGCACTTGTAACTATCTTGACTTCTATCACTTACCCAGTGGTGTGGCCCTCTAGTTCATTCTATCCTTTTTTGTAATCTCCTTGTTAAAGCACACACACATATATATATCCATATTTCTTACTGATTCTCTTTGTTGCACTTACGCAGACCACACTGAGTGAGACGCCTCCTTGATTTTTGATAGCCATTCTGCTATTCCTTTTGGGTTTATTAAAATTGTTTTCTTGGCCTTTATTTTGTCTCTCAATCCTGTTGTTGAGCTTGGGGTCTTTGGAATTCTTGATTTTAAGGAATCTCACTCCTTGTTCATCCCTTTGTTGTTGCAGCTTGTATCTTTCTGATACTTGCTTACCTATCTTCGGTTCGGCTGAATCGTAACCCTTGCTTCCTTGTCTGTGTGTCTTTGTATATTATTTTGGTCCACTGCTCCACATTATCTTCACGACCTTTGTTGTTTTTGGCGGACCGCCACTACCACCTCTCCCCCATTATAATTCAAGATAGCAGTTGAGCCTTTATTACCTCCACTATAACAGACTACTCTGTGCTTCTTCATTATACATTTTCTTTTTTGAATATCTACTCCATATAAATACCTACTAACAGCCTAAGCCCTCTTTTCATATCTTTATTTATTTTAGTTTCTCTATTCTAAGGCTTGGTTTTTGTACTATCATTTATACGAGTATATCTATAGTGTATACTCTGCCACTCTATACACACATACTATATATATATATATATATACACACCGGAGAACAAAAAATGGCTAGAGAAGAAGATCCTTGGTCCAATATTGCTGTCAAGGACAATTCGACTGGTCTTTACCAGATGTTCAAACTATACGGGATCGGATGCAAGCAAGGTATGGTATTGTTGAGAATCTACATCTCCAGGATTCTTGTTCGCTTATTCACACACGCACTGTTGCTATTGCAGATTGTTATATTGAATATTCTTTGCGGTTCACTAACACTATTATACATTACATTTATCATTGTAGTTGCCTGTGTGAACTGTGGCCATGTTATGCTCGTAACCCTCCGTCAAGGCAAATCCACAAAATGTGAAGTATGTAAAACATCCATACTACGGCCTACACGAAGTGATCTAATCCAAAACAACGTGGTGACTGAGGAGGAGGAGTGTGAAAGCGATGGGCTTCTTCAGCCCTGGGCAATAACCAATCCGCTGGATATACACAAATTCATGTCTGTAAACCTCCCCACGATCACTAATAGAAGAGATCTCGCCAAATCATTCGCAGCTGGAATGTCAGACAGAGTTGATACTGAGAGGTACTTGATTATTGGATGCATGGATATGAGTCTAACCCCAAAGTCAAAATTGAGAGTTGAAGTGCCACAGCCTTCTGGAGGAGGATCCTTTGGTGACATTGCATCGTCTGCTCCAAGCATAAAGACCCGAGGTTCCTGCATCAACTATTTTGCTAATAGTCCTATGTCACAACCACCACCCTTGCCACTGCCAACACATCTAAATCACAGTCGCACCAATGGCTCTACGAAAGGTTCAAAACGCCAGTCGGCACTGATCAACACACTTGAATCTCTAAAACTTAAGGTCCAATCGGACCGAAAACAGCAGCAATCACAGCGGCCTTCAATGTTCTTTTCGCCTACTACACGTGCTGCTACTGCTTCGACTATTCACCACCATGTATCATCGCCTCTTCAACTCACCCGCAAAGAAATTCAAGGGCTAGAAAAGTATTCGTTTTCAAAACCCACCCCAACAGTTGTCGATATGACCGATGGTGATGATAATACTAATAATGATGAGGGTTCTAACGAATCTCCATCTTCATCTCTATCATCATCTGATCAGCACAAGTCCAACCAGAAACCAGCCCATGGTGGTCCTAGAAACAACACCAGTGGCAACTATAACCAATATCGTGATTCTCTAATAAAAATATTCAACAAGAGCAAATCATTCATCGGTTCCCCGTCACTAAACGCTCATCGTCGCAGAGTAACTTCTCCAAACATCAACATCAACTCCCTCGACAGCATGTATTCCGCATCCTACAATTCTCCTTCAGCAATGCCAAACTCTGTGTCGTCAGTATACGTAGAATCAGGCGAAACCATTGACGTCTGGTGTATAATGTTATTGACCTGCAGCCGAATGATCTGGTACAATATTGAATCTTGGTTTTCCGACCCAACAACCACAACTGAGTTGGTACCAACATTTGTACTTCCACTCAGCCCAGACAATAAAGTCAACATTGCGCTCGAAAATTCGATGATCTATATTGATTCTGAATCTGCCAAATTGCGTTTGGAACTTGAAAAGGACGAGATTGCTGAGGACTGGTTCCTTAACATCAAGGCTGCTATCAAGGCATCGGGGGCTGGCGATGTTGAAGTTTATAAATCATTGGAACAAGAAAAGCGGCTGTCAGTCAAGAAGACTGGTGCTGCTTTGAGTGCTGGAATGATTTGGAGCTCCAGTATGAAAGAAGTTGACAACAGCAACGATAATGAGAATGCAGAAGATAATATAAATAACTCTCCTACTTCTCCCACTGCCGATGCTGCTGTTTCTCATGTTGAGTCATATTTTGAATCTGTTACAAGCAGTACTACTAGCACTTCAGGAAGCATTGCTGGCAGTGATGGTAGTAGTGTTGATATTGATAACAACGGCACTAGCAGTACCAGAAACAGCACCACAGCTGAAGCTGCTGCTTCATTTATTCGTGGATTGTTACCAAAAGATAGTGAAGGCCAACCAATCGACCTTAAGCTAAACTTCAACATTGAGAAATTCCTTGGATCCAAAAAGAGTCAAGAATATCTAAGCAATGCCTCCTCGTCACTACCCATGCCTGACAGTTCGTCTATTCTCGAAAGCATGGAAGCATCAGGATACTTGTCCCAGAGTGCCAAAGATCATAATGATGAATATGACGATGATGATACTTGGTCACTTTCAATGAGATCCAATATTAGTTTTGAGGTCGAAAAATCCAAGGTTATAATTGAAATTGAAGACACGCCAACTACTTCTACGTCGACATCGGTTGCTACGACTCCAACAACCAGCGCCATTCCCGATAAATTAAAGGAGGAATACTCATCACCTTCGGCCAACAACAAAAGACCTGGTGGTATTACGCCCCCACCTAGAGTGAACCCTAACCTCTTACCTGCCAGAGCAATTGAACCTCGTTGTGACATTTACTCTCGTCCATCTCTCAAAGAAGTCGAGCAGCTGAGATTCCATTCATCTCAGCTATTTTCCCCATTCTCTGAAAACCCCTCCTCTATTACGTCGCCCCACATTCTTGGAAGTAGAATCGGTACAAGACAAATGTCGAGTCCAACTGTAATGGCCCAATCTGTTGGTGGCTATCGATATTCATCACAGCAATCAAGCTCTGACAATAGCCGCTATCAGCCTGGTGGCATTGCTTCGAACCCAATTGGGTTTAGATCGACTAATTCCTTGGCTATTGCTGTGCCACCACCTCAGTCATCATCTTTGTCAACTATGATGATGGGGACACCAAGATTGAACACCCACCATAGCAATGACTCCAAACTTTCGACGATTGCTAGTCTTCAACAAAGTCCTGCCGAATATCATCCCGATATCAGTGGTTATAGAATTGGTCAATCCTCAGCATCAGACAAAGCTCCTAGTCTATTCTCTATAAACTACAAAGATCATCTAGCAGAAGTAGCAGCAGCAGCAGCAACAGAGGAAGGAAATGACAATGAAGGTTTGGACAATAAGTCAAGAAAAGGACATGGTGGTCGTAACCATCATCGTGCTCATTCATTTGCTGCTAAACTTCGTATGAGTTCACAATTCTTTGCTCAGAAACTCAAGGGCCGTAGATCCTCATCTAATACTTACACAACATCAGGAGATCTATCATTGGCCTCTACACTTCAAAAACTTAATGGCAATCAAAGAGGTAATGGTGGTAGCAGTGTTAATGGAAAAAATAACGGCCCGCCTGTTCCGCCAATTCCTATGGCCTACCTTAATGATAGTCGCCAGTACAACCCACCGCAGGTCGTCAATCATCGACCTATGATGGACAACCAAAGTTTCTTTGGAACTCCTGAATACGATGGCGCTTTGTCCCCACCTTGTGTCAACGGATTTACCGTAAATTCTCCACCAAACTCTTGTGTTGTCAGCAACAGTCGCAACAACGACAACAGCAGTATTATGAACAACGCTACGATAACCTCTTCTTTGTTTACTACTGCCATTCATAACAATAGCTATGATGGTAGTAGATATCCCCAAAGTATGAGACTAGCAGCAGCAGCAGCAGCAGCAGCAGGTTCAAATAGATATGGCAATGGTGGTCAAAATACCTATCGGGACCTTTCCAATACTTCAACACTAGTCATGATGCCTGGGGTTCTTCCCGCTTCTTCAACATCAATGTCCATGGGTGGTTGTGGATACAACATTGGTACCAATAACAATGGATTATATTTGCCTTCTGTAAAACCTACTATAAAACATCTAATAATTGACTAAAAAATTCTAGAGATTCTATTTTGAAATCTCTCTTACTTATTCCCGCTATAACTAACAATACTTTGCTTTTATGATATGACGATTCATACTTATTTCAAAAATGGTTTTTTTTATTCTCTCTTTCCAAGACCTCAAACACAACCTTTGTACTATTATTATACTTTTACTTTCTTGATTTATTATACATAATAAGATTAATTTTAACGAGATTTAATGATGATATTATTATACTGATGAAATATGGATCACAAATTTTTTTTTGGGGGGGAGGAGTGTCTTTTGGTGACTAATGAGATTGATTATAGGCGCAACCATATCCAAATGAATGACTCTATAGCTCTTCAAAAATAACATCCCTTATAAACTAATTCTAGTTGAAATTGAGTATATATGCTAGGTAACATAATCAACCATCACTAACATTAAGAAGACTATATTCTACATATATTCCTAAGCACGCTATGAGGGAAAAAGAACATCAATTGGTTGGTGTTCTATTCTCTAATATTTTGTATTACTATATTATAAATACACTGAATTGGTGAATCCAAAAAGTTAAGACTTCAAAATAAAGTAGTAGTAAACAATTTCTGTTATGTTTTGGATATTTACACTCCAAACAAAATGTTACTTTAAAGTATTATTATTATTATAATATTATTATATAATTTGTAATTTTTTTTCTCAATTGCGACCATACAAACGAGAAAATGTCGGTTCCCGTCCGATCACCGTAACCAAGCTCGTTATGGCCAGGAGAGTACTACTGTGGGGGACCAAGTGGGAACACCTGGTGTTGCAATTTTTAGCTTTTTGTAACCATTTTTGCTACCTTATTACTTATAAACCTTTTTTAAAAGACGCAATATAAATGAGGTTATGGAATAATTAATCAGTTTCATTAATACAAATTAAATGGATCATAATTTTTGAAGGGTGAATATTTATAGGGGCAATCACAGCCAAATGAGTGACCAGTTTTACTAGTAAACTTTCACCCTTCAAAAATGATCACCCATATATTATGAAATTATAGTAGTTATTAAAAGTATAGCAGATAAAAGTGATTACTTGGATTTTGGCTCAATCACAAGCTATTTGATATTCAACTAATTCCTGGAAAATTCACTAGTTTTGTTTTAGGCCCTTTGGGCCTTGACCTTTTTTATATTCACACAAAAGTCTTTATTTTATTCAATAAAAAGCCAAACATAAATGCAAAGGAAGTACAGGCTGTTGTTTTCTAGAGGATGAACATATTTGGCTGTGTTCATGGCAACAATAATTGACCGCCAAATGGGATGTTGTATTGTTGCATCAAACAATCCTCCGTCATTTCGTCTGCACAGTGTCGATAGTCTATTCTATACAGTTTCTTGTATGGTCGCAATAATCATACTTGTCAACCAAAACCATATTACATTTTGGACACCGATATTCCCCAGGTCTACGATCGGAACAAATTTCCAGTTTTGTTTGGCTTGCAGTACTGGCGTTATTAATGGTCATGGTGGTTATCTTGGTTAGCGCAAAAAAATGAGTTGAGACGTCGCTGATAGATGAGATTCAAGAAGGAAGATTCCAAAAATAGAGTAGTACTGATTGTTGTGGTTAAACTTTTGAATTTTGTAGAACAACCCTGGCCTATTTATATTGTTTCTTAAGAGCTGTGGTTGTTGTTTATTAAGCATATTGAAAAGAGTTTTCCGGCATTGTTGAGTAAAAACTACTGAGCTCAAGTCATCAACAACAAATGATGATGGCGGATAGATTTATCAAATATTGAGTCCTTTAGAATCAATTGCTACTCTCTAGAGATTTGACCTTTCACTTATACATAGCGAAGAAATTTGGTAGAATAAATGATGCCCATGGTGGAGTGGTGGCGACTATGAGTGGGACTGTGTTTTCCAACAGACTCAAGGCATAAAAATAAAGGAAATATTATAGTAATAAAACATGGGTCAAAAGGCTTTTTGCATTGCCTTTTTTGACGAGCAGAAAAAAAGGTCAACAACCAAGTGCGATGCACCACTGCTTTCTCTGTGTGTTACACTCATCAATATTAATTTGAAATTGGATGACTATGTTGGTGGTATTTGAAGCCGCCATACCACACTCAAAACACTTTTATTTCAACTTGATTAGGTTTCTATTTGAATCACAAGCAATGTCACCAAAGCAATGTAGTAAAGAACAATGCCAAGTGGTATCCTGGGTCTCTTGCTCTTACACGTAAAATGCTACACAAGAGCCGGCTTGGTGACTCCTGGTATTTATATTTTTGCATAGCGAGTCAACCAAAAAGAACTGTTTGACTTCAGCTTTCTTTATCACAGTCAGAGCGATCCACTAAATTGGCTGTCAAGAATATGAACTCACAAATACCAGCCCAAATTCAGCAAATTATTACCCAAACGGTATTTCTAATATCAAATTTACAAGCTATTTTTGTGATAAATCCTCGTTTGTATACACATACCAAAACTAGCACATTGTGTGGTCAGATTCCACATGGCCTTAGACAAAATAGATCGGTCCCCAGGAATTGCATATCAAATGCCTTGTGATTAGGCTAGAATACGATAGTCCAATTCCTACCTACAATATGCTTTTATCTCTAGTGAAATCTTACCACATGGAATTTTGTCAAAAACTATAAACATAGACAAGTAGTATTAACACACACATGGAATGTTGTTATAAAGGAAGTATTGTAGCATAATATTTGGATGGCAAGTCATGTATGTGGCTAATTATCAAAAAGTTACACACACAACAAAAATTTGTATTTGAGAAATCAGAACAAGACCCTGACTTGAATTTATTACTAAATGTATTTTGTTCAAGTAGTAGAAGTAATTTATTCGTCGTTCTGGAAGAGAGCTTCCTTCTTGGCAATAAGACGCTGAGTACGACGTTCGCGAGCAGCCTTGTTGCGTTGACGGTGAGCCTCGGCCTGTTCGGCAAGGAGCTGAGCACGAGCCTTTTGGGCCTTAGACTTGTGGATGAATTCCATAAGAACACGCTTGTTCTTGAAAACGTTACCCTTGGACTTCAAGTACAATTCACGGTACATGTGCTTGTCAATCTTCTCCTGTTCACGGTACTTGGCAAGGAGACGGCGAAGAACGCGCATGCGACGCATCCAGAGGACCTTGGTGGGCATACGAGCCTCAGCGGTACCACGGCGCTTACCGGTACCAGTGTGGCGGCCAAGACGCTTAGCAGCAGCCTTCTCACGAACGCGGAAGCGAGAGTGCTGGGACTGGGGCTTCTTGAAAATGAGACCATCCTTGATGTGCTTGCGGACAGCCCTGCCTATAATTTGATAAACAACCAATTATTTGTAAATATATATATATACATGTATATGTATATGTCTTGTCAATGGTGGTGTTGGCTTCTTTTCTTTGTTGCATTGCGGCAATATAATATCGAGACTCAGCCCAATATTGTTACTCACAGCGGTAGTCAACAATGATAATCACCACACAAAGTCAAAGTAGACAAAAAAACTGGATCAAGGGTGTTCAAAAATAAACCCACAAGCAAAAAGGGGCATTCATAGATTCAAAAGCTGAGTCATTTAGGAAAACCAATGAACCACAATGAAAGAATCAATAGGGTCCAGAAATTGAGCTAAATGCCAAAGTAGATCGCAGAATGATAGACAGCTTTTGGGAATGGTTTTGAAATTAGCTTGTACTTACGGGAGTTGGCGGTGGCGAGGGTGGTAACCTCGTTAGGGTCAAGCCAGACCTTACGCTGACCACATTTGAGGACAGAAGCGGCCAAACGCTTTTGAGACGACAAGTTAGCCCTTTAAGAATTAGAAAAAAATATATAGACAATTTAGTTTCTTTGTTCAATTGCGTTGATAGAGTCATAATTGAGCTTCAGCCAATTTGTAATTGTTATAAATCACAATAAGGCATTGCATGCAATTCTACACAATCTTGGTATGTCTAATCGGCGGTCAAATCCATGGTCTTTTTAATTGAGGAGGAAATTGAAGACACAACCCTCCATATAAATTTTTTGGCAGGACCATTTAACAGACACTCAAGAATCACGTATAAGCACAATCCTGTGAGCTGGACGTTGTGATTTAGGAAAGCTAAATTCTTACATTTGTTTATTTTCCTAAAGCACACACACGCACGACTAGCTCGGCTATTACTTTAATTAATGGAAAGGAAAGAGGAAGAGCTTCCTATTGCTCCTTGCAAAATTTTTTGAATACTCGCTCCCGCTCTTGCTCTAACCACTTCAACCACCAGCACCAACAACTGGTTACTATTATATTTGTTTTCCACTGGTTCTCCCATTCCCTCCCTTTAATAGCTCAGCTGGCTGTCTCACTTTTTTCTCAAGTTAAATCTAATTTTCTTTTCAACTTTTTTCTTTGGGCTTGCTTGATCTCTTATTAATGTTGGTGGTCCCCTGCATACTATAAAACCCGACACGCACACATACCTGAGCTTGACAGTCCAATCACATCCTATTTTGGGTCTGTCAAAGCCTTGAAAATGGCCTTGATTGATCAGTGTTTGATCAAGATCAATTGCAGTCACGTGAAATTATCAAAGTCACGGGATATGGAATTTGCATATTTGTAGCTACTCAGCACTTTCATTCCATACTGGCCCAAGCAATATTTTGATGATGATGATGATGATGAAGCATTTTATGTCGCGTTTTACAGAGGTTTGATTGATTGTAGGCTGAGAGAGGCACATGTATTCATTGAAACAAAAGCCTATTTTGTTGTTGTCTGAGAAGTATGGAAGTTGTTGTTTGTGGTCTTTTTTTGTAGCTTCCTTTCTAATTTTCCTCTACATAATAATCGTCATTATTTCAAACGTAAGTGTGTTTAATTAGAAATTTATAGGCGATAAAGCCAGGCATTGTGGACCAATGTCAGCCGGCTCTGCAGCACCATTCTGCAGCATTTAAATATTTCATTTAGTATACATGTGTGCTGTGTATAAATTTAAGGATTACACAAACCAATATTTCCCATGAAATTTAACACACTTCCTATTGTTTGTATTTTATTGTGGTATATACTAATATTGTATATATACAGCGCCAGTATATAAAGTCAACCTCCTGAGGTGTCGCAATCATAACTGTGTTTTTGTGTGCGCGTTTATATCCATTATACGTATACATACAAACATATAAGCATACACATATATTAAACTATATGTATCATACTGATAATTCATATTATCAATAATTCAAACTAAATCGTAATGAGTGATATTCCATCGGCGCTTAATACTGAAGAAGGTAGAGCTGACGGCAATGTTGTTAATAACAATCAAATGAATAATGATAATAGCACAAATGCCAATGGCAACGGAGGCAGGAGATTGGAAACCTATGATCCCAAACACGCCCAAAAGCTCTATAATCTAGCCATTGAAAATACCTTACCAAACCAAAAATACCTTGACGAATTGGTAACCTATATACAGCGGTATCCACAGTGGTCTTTGAAAGAGTACGTTCCAATAGCGACCGAAGCCGTTGCTGTGGTTATTAATTCGATCAAGGATGGGATGGACGACGAAGAGGCACTGATGTTCTTTTCGATAATGGGCGTTTGGGGAATCGCGGTGCTTGAAGAGGCTGTGCTTTGGGAGACCGAGTATTTGATGCAATCTGATCCTGTAAAGATTTTGGAAAAACAGGGTTCAGGACCAGATCAGTCTAATAGCAATGCTGGTGACACAACGAATGGTGGTGATGGTAGTGACTCGAGAGTCTCAGATAAATATCCAAAATGTACTTATCATCAGTATATTATTAAGACTTATTATTATATTGTATTATGCATGGTGGCATTTTGCCTTTGGCTGTGTAATGAGATAGCAGTGATGAAGAGAGTATCAGTTTAGACTATGGCATCACAGATTTGATTTTTGGAAAACATTTCTGTGTTGTGAGCATATAAGTTATCTAGACTGGTGTTTTAATCCTAAAGATCTCCAGGTGCTTTTGGAAATTTGGCTATGGTTTATCTTGTATTATTTGGCTTTGATCAGAGTATAGATGATCGGCCAAATAGGCACAAGCCATGACAGATATCTATTGTAGTTAAAAACCTTATGACTTACTTATGTGGGTTAAATATTGTGGTTTGACACTACATACATCACCTGCACTCTAATCTATCACAATCAAGCCAGCCACAACCCATCTAATTATTATAACGACACTGCTAACGCTTTGATATTTTATAAATGTAGATATACCCCCATTACTTGATTTTATAGACTCGATACTAGAGTTGCAAGATATCCCATCATCGGTGTTACGCCGTGGCTTACAATCATTGACAACCTTATTATCTCCAGTATTGCAAGTTTGGTATGTTTGGTGTGATTCAATAAACGCCTATCCAAAAATATTTATACATATATTGGGCCACAACAAATCTTATCTCCAATTAATTAATTTACGCCATGTTATTATTCTTTTATCCACCCATGTAGCGCAAGATATGATGCAGAATCGTTCAAAAATGTATACACAAAGTTAGTTTCATGCTCAAACCGTGTATACGAAACCGCAAAACGCAATAGAGATCCACCATTTCTTGCAAGATTTACCAAGCTTGTTGGTACAGAGTTAGTCATTTATTCTGTATCTCTCGGGGGGTCGTCGGTAACCCCAAACAATGAACGATCTGGAAGTTTGACTCCAACGGGCAATGACAATGCTAATAGTGATAGTGTGGTGGGAACCGGTTCTTCAAATGTTGCTTTACAACAAGCAAAGTCAGGAAACAAACAAATTAATAAGGGCGCAGCGACAATAAACAGCAATATGCTACAGTTCAATTTGAACAACATTCCAAAAACTCATTCATATATGAAACGCGATGGATTGGAAACAAGATCAAACAGAGCCTTGAAGACAATTATCGCAATGATTCCTTCAGCAAAATCCACCAAGGAATCTAGTGCACTTATGTGTACTTCCCTTCTTTCTGTTATTGGATCATCATTACGTGTTCGGCCACAATATACGCCTCGTATAATGAGTTCCATTCCCAGTTGGTACAATAAAATTATCGATCTGCCACTACCTAAACAACCCAAAAAAGGAGCCTTTACCGAAACCAAGAGGCGGTGGTTGTTGAAATCGATCGGACTTGAAGTCTTCCAGCTATTTAAAAATCCAAATCTGCGTATGTTTGTTTCTGATATCGAGCATGCTCTAAAGACAATGAATACACCGGAATACCAGGCTCATATCGGAAAAATTAGAGGCAAGGGAGGCAAGCACAGTAAAGGGGGTGGAGGTGGAGCACAAGGTCGAAGGGATCAAGGGCTTCCTCCTCGACCAACTACGCCACCATTACCCGATAACTGGCACACTGATCGCTGGTTTGTCGATATGGCTATCTCAAACTGCATACCGCACCGAATTCCCCTTGATAGAACCATAGAGTACATTATCCATACTTTAAGGGATACTCCTGATTGGCAATTTATGGCTGCACTTAACCGCTTGCCTGGAATGGAGAACAGTTCAGTAGGTGACTCCAGCAAGGAGGGTACCAATGTTGGAGGACCATCTGGTGCATCAACATCTTCAAGGCTTATAGAAAAGCTGCAAGCTGCTCTTCCAGTTGATCTACGTTCTAGTGGTCTGGTCCGTAAGCGAGCTGATGAAGAGGCAGAAGATGAAGACGAAGATGCTTTGCAAAGTAGACTAGATGAAGAAGCCAAGAGGGCCAAGCTTGAACCAAGCAAGGAAAAATCTGTTGAAGCCAAGTCCACTTGTGACGACGAAATGCAAGTTGAATCTGAGGACCATGGCGGTGAGGGTACTGCTAATACTATGGATGTTGAGCCTAACGAAACCACTGACATTGTTAAAACCGAAAAGACGCAGCCTGATCAGTCTCATAAAGATATCAGCAACGACGAAGTTCAACAAAAGCCACAGCCAGATGAAGACTTGGATATTGAACCCATTTTTCAAACTGATCTTGTGGGATCTAATAGAGGTCCACTTCCACATCCAAAGGCTCTTGATCGCAAAACCATGCTACAACTACAACATCAAGCTGTCGGGCGTGTTCTTGGCGCTGGGCCATCATTGTTCTCATATATACTGAATACTGATGATCCGGAGTCAGAGTTGGGGCTTATGCAGCTGTTATCGGGTAGACCTACAAATTTGTCAAAACTTGTTGCTAACTCTACTGACAAGGATAATGCCAAAGACTCAAATGAACCTGACAGTAATATTACCATTACTACAACTAGTGCAACAGACATATGCTCAAATCAAGACATGGTTGCTGATTGGAGCCTGATAATGGTTCGTATGATTACAACCATTGGTCTTATGAATAATACCCAAAAGGACTCAGGTGAAGATGAATCTGACGAAATTATCAAAGTCAGCAATGCATTATTTATTGATTCGTTAATCGAAAAAACCATCAGCTATGCTGAAGGCAGCCCTCGTTCCAGATTCGAACTAGTCATGTCACTATTATATGAATTGTGGCATCAATTAAACTCAACCAAATCAAACATAGTTTTACAAGAGAACAAAATTGGGGAAACGGATTCTGATCAACTCAGTGACCTTAAATCAACCAAAGATGTTCTTGAAAAGGCATACATCACTTTCTCTGAACGCTACCAGCAGGTCATTATAAAAGCATGCGAGGCATCTATATTTACATCAGTTCAAGCCGCAATGAATAATACCAATTCTAGTGATAGCGCTGAGAAAGATTCCGCCGCGACAGCAACAAACAAGGCACCGATGGAAATAATCCGTGAAGCAGCATCCCGTGAAACTCTGCTTAACAAATTCATGGCCGAGGTACCACATATTAGTGAGAAAATGATGAATGAATTGTGGGAGAGGCTGACTAGGGATCAAAGTACTTCACACCAACAACAGCAAATGTTGACTGTCAATTTATGTGTATTTGCGATGCAAAGTTTGGTCAATCTACGTCCAATTGTTAGATCGAAAAGTTTAGAGTACCTGCTTTTGTGTTGTGTTAATTCGGATAATGTTATCCGTGGTCCCTGCATTATGGCAGTCAAGAGCTGGTATCCAGACCATCCGAGTTTGGGGAATTTTATTGAGGAGGCCGCGCTGATGCATCTGAATGATGTGTGCAAGGTCCAGGTTATGGTTGTTGTTCCTGAGGAGAAAAAGGCTGATGGAGAGAAGAGTGACCAGAAGGATGAAGATGTAAAAACAGATGAAGAGAAAGAAAAGAATGGTGGTGAACAGGATAAAAAGGAAGAAACAGAAACCGAAAAAACCGTTGGCAATAAGAATGAAGATGGTAGTGCAGAGCCCAAAGAAGAGGACCTCGCAGGCGATGAAGAAAAACGGGAGGACCAGAGCAAAGACGGAGAAAAAGGCGTCGAAGATGCTGAGCCCAAGATTGAAGTTAGATCAGAAGACTATATAATTCGCTACCTTGAGCTATATCTTGCACTATGTTCAAAAAATCCAGGTTTGCTGTCGCATCTATTTGAAGTCTACGCCAACTCAAGGCCAGATATACAGGGAATTTTGCGCCAAGCCGTTGTACCATTAATAAAATCGTTTTCGAGCTCTACACCCAAACCACTTATTGACCTCATTGGTTCATTCCCAGCTGGCGCCGAATCTTTGGCTTTACGTATCATTGAGATATTGACAGATAATAACCCACCAAGTACTGCATTGGTACAAAGCGTTATGAGGGTTTACACATCAAGGAGATTGGAAGCTCGGTTCCTGATTCCAATTATTCTAGGCCTAGAAAGAGTTCGTGTGATTTCCTGTCTACCTGATATTGTGCGTATGCTTAATGGAAAAGAGGAGCCACATAATCGTGTTAAAGATTGTTTCCTCAAACTGGTAAAGCCCCCTTCTGAAATCTATTCATCAACAGCATCGACTTCTGTGACCCAAACCTCTGGACAACAGCAACAAAGTTCTTCAATTGGTGCCGACAATCGACCAAAGTTAGCACCTACTGATTTATTAAAGATTTTGCACAATATTGAACAACAAGCTGGGATCCCTCGAGCCATGGAGGCAATTCAGATATGTCTGTCGGCTCCCGATGTATTCGATGGAGAGTCTATTGGGGCTGCTCTTCAATCACTAGTTTCGCAAAACAGACTTCCTGCTTTGATAGTTCGGACAATGATGCAGCTAGCCAGAATGCATCCCTCTATGACCAGATTTGTGGGTGTTTTGTTGGACACTCTCATAAGTAAGAAGATTTGGACAAACCTACGGTTGTGGCAGGGTGTCATTAAACTGGCTCGTATGATTGCTCCAATTTCTTTTAATTCCATTTTGAGCTTGCCGTTGCCCCAGATGAAGGATTTGCTGAAAGTTGAGCCCATAATGATTATGCCGCTTATTCAACATGTTCAGCAATTGCCTCCGATGTTCCAGGCTAGACTGTTGCCTATCTTGGAGTCCATCCAACAACAACACCAACAATCTCAGGGTCAGCAGATTCCACCACCTTCACAGCCACAGCAACACCAGCCTCCACGGCAGGAGCAACAGAAACCTATGTCACAACCAACCTAAACGACCAAACTATTTAAACCCTTAACAGCCCTGTTTCTATTGTATACCATCGTTTTAAATTCTCTATTTCAATACATCATTGATATATATAGGTTAAAATGTTATTATTATTATTCACCCTCTTTTATTCTCAACCATCCTTACTCATTCGGAATTATTATTATTAATTCTAAATTCTCTTGAAATTTTTCTTTTACAACTTCCTGGCAGTCCATGTTTATTTTGGACTATCCTGGCCTGTCATCTTTTCTTCTGCTATAGGGAAAAGTAACTCCTTTGAGCAAAACCTTAAGTATACTTGATAATATTGCTTTAAATTTTGTATATTATCTCCAGTCTTTGAAATTTTTTAAAGTTAAATATAAATCATAATTTTTGAAGGGGAGATGTTTACTAGTAAAACTGGACATCAACATGGCTGTGATTGGCCTTATAATTATTCATCCTTCAAAATTATGATACATATCATATATGGTTTATAAATATAACTAGTTATCATTTAACCACAGGTTACATAGATAATCACAGCCCCTGGGCATATCTGGATAGGCTAGTTCTCAATAATATAAGTATATTGGTTTTGTAATTGATATAATTAGCTGGCATTTAATCTCAGAAATTGGATACGTTCATAACTCCTTGGCGCATCCAGGTAGGCTAGGTCCCAACATGATTTTGGTGGTTTCTGGGTTGGATACTGATCACTGTTCGGGCACTGATCTGATCTTTGCTCTGTTCGATTTTGGCTGTGGCTGTAATCATTTCACGACAAACCCTTAAAAACCTAGCATGTTCCAACAGCTAGCGTTGAGGAGAACCTAAACCTCTTTTCCAATTTAGACACAAATTTTAAATTCGAACTCCTTTTCAGGTCTTTGTTGGTAAAAATGTCCGGACGCCAAGGCAAGCTATATACTCCACCAAAATATTATATACGCTTTATTGTCAATTCAGCACAAAATACTAAAAGTATTTTCTAACTTTATTTTGGCATACTCAGGTGGAAAACTCAAGCCCCTCAAGAAGCCCAAGAAGAAGCAAGATGATATGGACGAGGTAGGGATTGATGTGATATTTCTGTGTAACTTTTCCATTGTCTATGAAATGTTTGCAACAGTGTCCATATTATGAGAACTATATGTGGGTATTTAAACGCTGATATAGGAAGATGTTGCTTTCAAGCAAAAGCAGAAGGAAGAACAGGCCAAGCTCAAGGCATTGAAGGCACAGGCTGCCAAGGGCGGTCCTCTCTGTAAGTACATATTTATTGCCTCTTTTAAATCAAATAGAAAGAAATGTATATTTATAAACGATTTTAAATTGTGCTGCTGTTGATAATAGTGAGCGGTGGAATCAAGAAGTCTGGCAAAAAGTAGATCGGCGCTTACACCTACACCCAAACATGTGAGCACATACATTTGCTCTACTCCGGTTTGAATACCAAACTAACCAACAGCTGATTTCCAAACCGCAATCTGCACACTTGCACTGCACCTTTGTTAATAGAACTATTACAACAGCTACTTTTGCTAATCTCATTCTATATTTTTAGAACATGATGAATTGTAATGCAAAAGAAAAGTCTAAAACATAAAAAGCAAGCCATTTTATGGCTGTGTTGCTGGTACTGGGGTTGACGATGAAGATGAGGACTCATTAGACTGAGTCTTGATCTGATCGTTATAAGTAAATTTACGAGAGTCCAGCTCTAAAGTAACTGGGCCATCATTGGCAATATTGACAAGCATCATTGCGCCAAATTCACCCTCTATGAATAGCGATGAGTGGAGTATGTTAAAGTTAGACTATTGCTTATATGTGGTTATTGCTGTGACCGGTAATCTCCATGTGCCAAGGCTTACCTTGGATTTTGCTGGCATCGTATTGCGATCTGAGTTTGACCACAAACTCATTGTAAAAATCCCGCGACTGCTCTGACCTCATTGAGTCGTGAAAATCTGGTTTATTTCCTATCAGTGCATTGGCAATGTTAAAAAATATTACACCCTCAAGTTAAGCTAGGAGACTAATCAAACGCAATGCAAAATATCAATATTGAAAGCACAGCTATAATCTACCTTTATTTGTCTTTCCGTAAAGTGTGAACTGGGAAACTACATGGGCCACAAGTCACTTGTTAGAACAGTCTAAGCATACGTTAGGGCTAAAAGAATAGAGAAAGTGGGCTTACCGCATAGGACTTCAAGTCCAAGATCCTTTACACTCTTTGTCCACATTTTACCGCTATCGTCTTCGAATACTCGCATTCCAAGGATTTTCTTGATCCTATGTAATAGATGGCCATCAAATGAGCATGGGTGTCTATGGAGAGATAGCAAGATCTATGCCTTGGCCCTTACATGTAGTCCATGTCTTTGACTGTATCATCCTTGTAGATGCCAATGAGGACGCAGACCCCTTTTCCAATTTTTCCAACGACTCTGTCGCCAACTATTGATGATTGTAAATGGTGGTTAGGCGTCTGTATATGAGCAAATCGCATAAAATATTGTGTTTTTTTTGTGAATAATATTTCTGGGATTATACCTGTAACACTGGCATTCGCCACTTTTTGCAAAACTACGCGCATGGCCTACGATTATTTATTTCTGCAGTGCAAATTCAGATAATAGTAGCCTCGGTATTCGGTCCATAGCCATCTTAAATCATAACCACACTGTGTGGGGTATAAAACAATACGCTATTAACACCATTGAATAAGTAAAGCTTATGGGTGAATATTTTACATGATAATTTTTTGGAGCTATTTAGTTTAATCTATTGTAATTCTTAATCATAAAAGATACGCATACCAATAAGTGTGAACATTTTTGAAGGGTGGTCATCTGATAATAAATGGTGATCACATATTTGGCTGTGATTTCCCTTATAATTGTTAGCCACAAAAAGGTGCCTTTCAAAAATTGTGATCCATATTGGTTTAAACTTTTATATAAAAAAGCAAAAAACATTAGAATGAAATAAAATATCGGCATTGAATAGTCTCGAAAACAAAGCCAGAATTTCTTTGGAGCCTATAAAAATTAAAAGAAAACAACACAGTAATTAATTTCATAAGAGTGGGTATTTATGTGGTTATTTTTGTTGCCAATGAAAAATCAGAAAGTAACAGTGGTGGTGGTGGTGGTGATATTGTTAAAAATAGAATAAATATTTATAAATAAATTCGGTGATGTCAGCAGTAGTTGGTGTTGATAAAAATAGCAACAACTCCTGACAAGTGCAAAGCTTTATATTGTAAGCCCAGGTAAAGTTGATGGTGGAATTTAAACAAAATACATGGAAAAAAGACGAGTATTAAACATTCTTATGCCAGTAAAACAGGCTAAATAACTAAAGTGGGCTATAAACCAAGAATATGAGTGTTTTTATTTGAATAACAATGTGTGAATGCGTGTGAAAATGTTCTAGTTGTAGGCTATAAAGTCTTGAACATCCAAATCAAAATACTAAAACCAATCGCTGGTGATAGCATTGGGCATTGAAATATATGCGTGTGTCGTACTAGAAGGACCACGCAAAACTATTCCGGCACTGAGCCTGTGTGTTAGTCATGTTGTTACAGCCACTGCATACATTCGTGCATTAAAGAATTCGCAAATAAAAAACTGTTAGAGAATTTTTAAGGCCGGAATAATACAATAGTCCTAATGGCGATTGTGTGTATGGAAATTGGTATGTGGGCTGTTAGGGCCGAAAAAGAAAAATAAATAAATATTATTTTAGAATGTTCTATCCTTCAGTATTGGAGTGGGGAAGACTGTGGGTGACTACGCTGGACTATTGGAACTATATATATATATATTAGATAGTCAAGAATCATTGGATCGTGGCTATTAGTGAGTTGCAAAGGAAAACCTGTAATTCCAATATTATGCTGGCAGCCATTCTACCAATCTACCTTCCAATAAATCATTATTATTATTATTATGCAAAGGTTAGGCATACTCGCAATACAGAGTACTGCGTAGTTTTAAAGACCTTTTTCTTGCCTGCTTACATTGCATTATTAAGTCCAATTTATTTTTCTTTATTCTTGCTCTCTGGGCTGTGCGTGTGAGAGGTTTGGATGTTGTGTTCCGATAATGCCGGTAATAGGATTATTTTTCCCATGAGAAATTCAATAAATGTGCTATCGGGCATAATTCAATTCTACTGTTGAGGGGTAAAGGTCGGAAGCCCGAATCCATGATTATGTTGCAACCCAGGAATAAACAACACCGGGTTTTATGATAGCAATCATATAGCCAGATGGCGAGATTTCAATTGGAATCAAATGTATAGTGTATATATAAAAACGGGTCCTCAGAATTTGATCCAGTCATCAGCCATCTCATATAGAACTGTTAGCAGCCTATTTCTCTCAGGGGCCTTGTAAACTTTGGTCATGCTCACAGACTTGTTACTGCACATTTGAGTCCTGCCATAATTCAATATGCAAAAGGAGCTAATTCTTTTTTACTGTAGTGTGGAAAATGCTTATTGAAAACGAGACCAAAACACTCTCTAAAGCTTACTAGCGAGCCATTTATAAAAGCCAATATCCTCGTGTTTGATCTGATAAGGTCAGATGGTTTCTTAGTGACATTATGCTGGTGGTGATCAGCAGCCTACAAAGTAGTGTCAAATTGTGTGTGCGTGGGTTAAGATGACGTGAGTATTATTATGACACTACTATTGTTCCTCTTAGTGGTTAGATTTTGTAGCCCATCTTAAAAAGCCCTAAAGCATAGAACCAAAAGCAATTGGCGTGCGTATGTGTGTGATACTACACAATGGGATTGACAACTAAATTATTCGTCCAAATCTTTGAATTGGATGCAAGGCATGTGGAATATAGCCGTACTCGTCTTATTCACTTTACCTTTGTTCATTTGTGCTTGTTGTATCATGATTACCCAAAAAATAAGAAAGCTAGAAGAAAGAAGCTGAGATGGGGAAGATAAGCAGGTCGGCACAATTCACCTGTTGCTATTGCTTTACTGGGCCATAGAAACAATCCAGGGATCATTGGTAACACAAGCGCACTGCATCATTCTTATATGGTATCCAGGGAACTGTCATGGCTGTAGAGAGTAAATCCTTTCTTTTTTTTACCCTTGTAACTTTATTGGTATTGTGTTTGTGCCAATTCTTGCTCTTTGGAAGAGATAGTACGTGCGCTCCATAGGAGTTCACATCACATGTGACCATTGGTCTTCAATCATAACTATTGTACATATGGGCAGTTATTTTTGAAGGGCTAAATTAATATTACCAATGATAATATATGCTGGCCAGTATGCAAGTTGAAACTACTGACCTACTGGTAAGAATTAATAGCCCTTCAAAAATAACTGCCCATATATCCGTAGTTGCTGCACCTGCAATGGTTTTGGGTTCAAATGTATGGAATTGCATTTATTTGCCTTCTCTATTCCCGTATAATTTATGCACTATTCTGTAGGCCATTTCAATAAGACAAGGGTAGGAAAATTTTGACTGTGCTACCAATATACCCTACATAAATGGGTGGTATTATAAAAAATGCTTATCACGGCTTAAAACCAATAGGCACGCTTGAGGTGTATCCAACGAAAATGATAAAGCGCCAAGGTTTGGGGCCCAATGCTCGTATGCAACTATTGAAGAGAATGCCGTAGCGGGTGCTTTCTTCAACCTATTATGTATGCATGACTAGGATAATATTAGACATTTACCGATTTTCTGTCACTCACAAAAAACAAAAAAGAGTAACCAAAGGCTAGAGAGGTAGATAAATGGCTCCGACTACTAATAAAAATGATAGTGGCAGTGAGGTAGATCGAATGAATAAGGGTCGTAACATCCGGTATCCCGAAGCCCGGACTAGTCAAAATCAGTGCATAAATCCATCTTCTATATGGATTTACTTTAGCCAAGCCAAGACTCCATCATTTCATAGAAACATCCAAATCCAATTGGTATTGCTTTATTAGTTTTATTAAACTACCGCCCTCTTTAGTTGCTGTTTATTAACACCGCCGTTCATAATGATTTTTATAGAAATATTTTCATATAAATGGTCTTGTTTGGTCTGGTTTGTCATTGACTGTTTTTATATTAGCGATGGTTTATGATTAGACCGCCATCAGAAAACGATCGATCACTTGTAAACCATTTGCCCTTTGGTCTCCCTTATTTATATTAGCAATAAGCAGCGGGGATGGGTTGTTGGCTTCCTCAGAGGCCCCTTTCAGTAAAATAGTTATGACTCGTTTCTGCTGCTACCATCTGGTCAGACCTCATGTGTCCGTAAACAAAAATGGGCCACCAAGGGTTGCATAGTAAATTCCTTGAGATTGGACCAAAGCCTGGGGATCAATTTTTGTCTATTGCATGTATGATCGCTAGTAAAATTTCACCATATGGGCTGTGTTTCATTTGGGAAAAGGCCCGATCTTTTCTATCGTTTAGCCACACCACTAACACACACCCGCGTATAAGACTTGGTTTGGGTCCTTGTTTGGTGAAAGCATTACGGTTAATAGTATTGGATCTGAAATATTTGAAAAAAACGCACACATAGTTCACCCGAACTTCATTACTAACAAATTGAAACATGGTCAAGTGTCTACCTTTATCTGTAGAGAAGGATCCAAGTTTATCCGTTAAAAATGGACTGTGTCATTTATGCAATTATTTTTTACACTTGGATCCGTTTATTTACGATTAGTGGTCTGTGAGTAACAAACAAATCAGCGATCTCTATAATATTTTTTGGATCTCTCTTTCTCTCCCTGTCGCTGACTAGTTTATTATTATACTTTCTTCTCTTTTCCATTATTTTTTGTATCGAAGAGCCCAATTATACATTTTTTTTACTTGCGTTTTTCTGTTGATACCAATAAACTGATATTATTATCTGACGAACGGTTATTGTTACTACCAACGACTCAGAACAAGTAAATGAACCAAGAGTGGTTGTAAATCATAAAACAGACCAATTTTATCGCTACATATAGCAAAGGTCTTTACGCATGGTGTAGTTGAAGTCCATAAAAGCACAAAGTATTTGGGGAGAAGGATTTTATAATATTGAATGCTGGTGGTAGCGACAATAACAAGTTTATCGAACAAATATGGGCGATAGTTTATGAACGGTGGCCATTTGCTAATAAATGGTGGCCGCCCATTTGGCTGTGACTGTGCCCACAATCATTGACCACCAAAAGTAGTCACCCTTCAAAAATAACTACCCATATGGCAAGATTTCACTTGGGATCAAACATATTGTGGCAGAAATGGGCCCTCCTCGTGCTTTGGCCCAATCATCAGTTATTTTATACGCAACTCCTGGGGGGCCCGTCATTTTGCCTTATGCCTTGTGAACTTTGACCATATTGTTTAATTCAATTGATGACAATGCCTAGCACAGAACAGACAGAATAAGCCAAACAATTTTTCCCAAACACATAAAGAGACCACCCATGTATAAGCCATTGACAGCCAATATGTAAACAATAACCATGGACTGGCTAAAAGTAAATATATAAGGAAAAAGGAATGTTCTCTTATCGGTATGTTTACATGCAAATATTTGTGCCATTCTGGCTTTGCATTGCCTTGGCTTTTTAGAGTAGTGGTGGTTTTAATGTTGTTGCTAACTATATTATAGTTTCCATAAATTCCATTTTTATTTCTATTGTTAGTTTGTTTTTTAAACTTGTTTAGTTGTAAAGCCTATGGCTGAAAGCGCATACACATGTATTTTGGCTGAGAAGAAATTGGTAGTAAAGTCGATTTGTAAATGTGTGTGGGAAACGGGATTTTCTAATAATAGGTTGAATTATCCCTGTGAGTAGGCAGTAATATTAATATATATTTTTCCATGCCAAAGATGCCGAGAGACACAGACATGCTTTTATATATCTAAAGAAATATTATAGATAGGATACAAACAACCTAGCCAAAAAATAACACCTATAATGTGTATCTGAGGATGCGTGGCAAAGGAATGGGCGTTATTTTATATTAACAGCATTAGAGAGATTATTTTGCTATCTCTCCCTTTCTCCCTTAACTAGCCAGTGCATGCATAAATGGGCATTTGTTGTGTTTAATATAATGTTTTCATGTATGAATGTATGTATTTTTGGAGAGAGATACATCAATTGAAATAAAATCTATTGTTGGATGCAAGCTTTGTGGTGGTGGCTTATAAGGATTCTATGTTGGCTTAACTATTTGGTATTCTAAAATTTATCGGTTATTATTGAATGTATCTTTTGAGAGGTTCTAGTGTAGTTAAATTATAATGATAATGTAGTATCCAAACTCTTGGCTGAGTTAATTTATATTATCGAAACAATATCATTAAGACCGAGTGGCAAAGCTTAGCCTACAATGATACATTAATATTTACTGAACTGAATTCAAACGCAATTATAGCCAACCACTCACTATAGATGACGCTCCATTTGACTTGCATATATGCTTATATGCGTTTAAATGTGAAAAACATATCTGCTAGTACCAAGGAATGTCTTTATAATTCAAAGCATGATTAGTTACTTTAAACGATAAAATAATCCCAAATAATTATTTCTGGATGTGGCGGCCTACTCTTTTCTCTCCTCTTTCTTTATCCAAGACAAATATACACATAAAAGCATTCTCTGTATGTTAACTAAGTTTATTGTTTAATGCCACTATAATGCAAGTATGTGTCCTTTCAATACAAAAACACTGTTTTGGCGGTCTCTTTCTCTCTCTCTATACACACACACACACAAATACACTGATGTCTAAACCAAGAAATCTTATTCTGGCCACCACGCCTTCCCTCTCGTTCTTCTTTTTCTTTATACATATCAATGCATACTATTCCCGGATCGGATCGGACATAATATATTACTTGGCATCTATATAGCTAAAAATCATCATGCCGCTATTGATTGTTTTTTCTTCTTCTCCCACAGCCCTTTTTAGTGTGATCTATTGCGCAGTAATGCATGCACAAGACGCAACCAGCCTAATGGCCAGCCGGGATAGAATGATAAAGCAGAAGCACAACCACATGTGGTTAGTCAACTGCAAAGAGTGAGGATTGTGTGGTTGTATTTTGAGGCTAACATCGTGCCTATTATTGCTACTCAATGATATCCTCATTTTGCAACTCTCTCCCACGTACAAACATTTGCTCATACCAGTAGTTAGATTGGCGTGGTAAATATTAAAGAATTAACAAAATATATATATGGGTTTTGCCTATTTATCCCTAATCCCACATAGATAGGTAGAAAGACATCCAGGAAAATGGAATGTTTGCTTTAACTCAGCGTTATATGTTAGAAGAGAGAATTCCAAATGCCTTCACAAATATCACACACACGCAGATTTCTCTCTTCTCACAACAATGTTTGTGTGTACCACCACCACCACCAAAACTACTACTACTACTACTACTACTACTGTTATTGTGCTGTTTGTTACTATTAACATACCGATATTATTACTGTTGTTGTTGCTTCTGGTTTGAACACTTTTATGGTTATTCTCCTCTGCATTTGTATCTGCCTACTTCTCCGGTTTTGGGTCCTACATGAACGTTTACATATATGAGGAAGGCCCTTCCGTGTTTTTATCCCGTTTTGGAAATTCAGACGGGCTGCATCTTCCATCTGACTGTTTGTCTGCCTGTATCAGTTGGCCGGTTAGTGTCATCTACAAATTTGTATATACCACACTATTTTAGTAGTAGCAGCAAAAACAATTATATCTAGGATTCATCATCATCACTATCATCTAAACCTTAGCACTTTGTTTTCTATCACTCTTACAATGCTTTTAGGCCCGGGGATTGATAACCATACTCAATGGCAGTAGTAATAGGTGGTAGTCAAGGTGGTGGTGGTGGTGGTGGTGGCAGCGGCAATATGGGCAATGGCGTGGTAGATATCTTTGCAGTAATATACAGCAGTCAAAGAAGGAGGAGAGGGCGGAGAATGGTCAACCGCATCGTCCCATGTTCAACGCATATGCATTGGTATGATTGAATCTTTAGCTCACGTGCATTTATGTATGTATGAGAGAGAATTGACAACTTCGCCGGAGTAATGCAAAGAGGCAGAGGGACACAAGAGTCCTGGCCAAAATTCCATTGTTTATACTAAAAGAGTCTATATTGGCCCAATTTATCAGAATCATTTGCTCGTTGATGGCTTATGTGCATCCAAACTAATAGCCAAGTGTAAGAGTAATAAATGAGTCAGATAAGGGAAATATCTTCCTTCAATAAAGCATCTCACGCAGCAGTCCATGCGGATAAAACGCGCAGGCAAGCGATAGATGTGTGTGTGGGTGTCTGACGTTACCACCACACCAGCCACCAGAAGTCAATAGGGCATTTTCTCTTTGTTGTGTGGTGGTGGGTCTCTAGCGATGTCCTGTTTACATGGGCACAAGTATTTAAGTCAGAAAGAGTGTCTCTCAGACCACCAATTAAAGACCAACAAATGACCATCATTGATTGATTGGGGGTGTGGAGTAAATTTAGAGCGAGAGAGACCAGGGGGGGGCGGGTTGGCCAATCTCCTGTACGCACCCATCTCCCTCTCCCCTCTTTTGTTCCAAATAACCGCACATTTCAGGACGACTTACTGGCTAAAAGCCTCGATCTTGTGCTGCATATGATGCACATCCCCGGCATCATGAGCCGAGAAAGGCGGGCCAAGATTTTGTATGTGGGTTGTAGATTCCATGTCACATTTGGATGGGTGACGATAACAGGTAAGCACAGCTGCTAGTGCTGTAGCTCAAAACAATAATAGTAGTACTTTCTGATAATAATGGCAATATTGTTATTATTATTAGCAGCAGCAGCAGCTCACCACCACGAGCATCCGAGAAGGCTTACCTTATGTCTTGGCAGCGGTATGCTGACAAGGAGATAGCAACCAAGAGACGGGTAACAATGACATGGTCCGTGACCGTGACCTTATCGGCCAAACGACCCTGAAAGCGTTCTTTCGTGGGACGGTCCCAGTTAGCGAGAGAGTTGGTGAAGGTGTGCTCGGAATTGGTTGCGTTGAGACGGTTTTCACGGGTGTGTGCGCGCCAGTCTTACTGAATATTGCCGTGTTAATAATGCAGGGCATACGCTGAGAGCAATGGAGCAAGCAAAGAGGAAAGGACCCTGGACGAGAGGCTGCGGGAACCACAACTATGACAAACATACACACACACCCCTTCGCAGCCAGTCTTCAGCCGATAAATATTTTTGTTCCGAGCCCATCATCAAGTGCTGCCCACACACACCCACAGGAGAAGCAAGCAAGTAAAGCCCTGGGTTGAAAGATCGCCACACTTTGGAATTTTGGCCCGCCCCTTTGTCTCCCTCTCTCAGGCTGCACAAGTCTTTTTTGTTGTGGCCCGACGCAGTTTTGGATGGATGGCTGTGAGAGGTACGGCGTCTCCCTCGGCCCACTACCCCCCGTAGTTGTGACCTCCCCCATAAATCTCCACTTTCCAGATAGTAATACGGTGCATTATTATTTATCCTTGCTGCTGCTCCTTTTTAGGCGCACGGCGCCATTGATTGCCTCCTCACCACACCACACCACCACTCCTTTTATCAGGTCTCACTCTGCGTGTGCATCCTGCTCGGCAATACTGGTGTGTTGCTGTTATCAGGCGTGATATGAATGTGTGTCAACTATTTTCTAGCATTGATTCTCCACATGTTCCCCGCCTATATAAACCCTTATATATTCTGTACCTCCCCCTCTCTGTTCTTGCTCCGCTATATTAACACTTTGGTTTGAATTTTGCTTTTCCCCTTTAAATTTTTCCTCTATCTCTATCTCTATCTATTTTTAACTTTTTAACACATAGGCTGTGTTCATTTGCCCATCCAGCTAACCGTCTATATATCAACACTACTTTGGGGGTATCATTATTATTACTTTAACTTGACTAGTTCTCCTTCTCTTGCTGTAGCATTTAATTGTGGTTCGCACCAACTACTACCTTTGTCATGTCGAACCCTTACACAACTTCTGACAAGGAGTATTTTTCTTATACCCATCCCCCAACTTCCGATGCTGCTAGTACCACAACAGCAACAACCGCTACCACAGCTTCAGCAGCATCTTCAGCTTCTCACCACCACCACCACCACCATCATCATCACCACCAGAGAGGTGTCAACGAATCTTCAGAAGATATCTCTGCGGTAGCTGCCACCGCTGCCGCTGTTGTTGCCGCTGTCAATGCCCATAATCATAGCCACAACAACCACCACCGGCACCGCCATCACCACCATCTTCATGCCATGTCCGTTGCTTCTTCCCCATCATCAGCAACAGATTCGGACAGAGGCAACTGCGATAATGGCAGCAATCCTGCAAGTATTTCCCGCCCATTGCCATCTGACACTACCACAGCAAGCAACTATGCCGAAAGCTGCTGTGATGTATGTGGCCCATCCGAGTCCTGCAGCTCCTCCTCCCCCTCACTTGCTACGAAAAATGCTTGCACATTCTTAGATTCTGCATCAAAATCCCAAAATGCCAACACCAGAGTCATCACCACCCCATCCTCCGCTGTGCCACAAACAACAACGGTATCTGCTTTTGCTAATAAAAATCACCGACATCAGATATCTTCATCACAATCACAAACTCCTACTTCGAGCCCCGAAACTTCTCCATCAGCTACACCAAAGCTATCATCAACCACAACAACAATAACCGGTTTGAAGAGACAGCGCTCTGACATGCCCCACAGCTACCCCGATGGCGACCATGCTTCCAAGCGGAGAAAGGGTGGTGTGGACAGCCTTCGTGACCAAGCGACTTTTTCTGATCACCATCATGGTCGCCTTGGAAATGCCGAGACAGGTGTATCACCTCGTGGACACAAAGATATACGTTGCTTTGGTCTATTTTTTGGAGACATTATCGACTATTCTAAAAAGTTTGTTCAAACTCCACCCTTCTCAGCTTCATCGTCCATGGCATCCTCACCAGGTAGGTTGGCTGTTCCCAAGGATTTGCCACACTCTGTAGAATCGTCTCCAGAAAATATGGTGATAATGAATATCGGAATTATTGATGGTGGTCAAGATTATGTTGTCCCCCAGTCTGGTAAATCTACTAACTCCGGAAGAATGGGCACTACCGCCGCCACTAGTGTTTCGCAGCAAGGATTTTCAAGGTTGTCAACGGGTCATTCAAAGTCCGCTTCTTCTCCCACCCATCCTGAACACCAATTTATACACCCACAGTCTCTTCCATACAATTCCGATGCCAGTGGCAGTCCACACAGTAATAGTCAAGTACATACAGCTACGTGGATGCAAAATGGACATGGTGGTGATTCCTCTACACCACGCTGCCACACACACAAGCTTCCTTCTCACATTGAACAGGCTTCCTCCCCACATGGCACCGCTTGTAGCAGTGCCTCATGCACAGAGACAGGTGGTCATATTCATAGGCAGTGTGCTTCTCCACCATTGATCCACACAAATAGTGGCAGCCAAGGTTTCCGTTCTGGATCAGCTGCAGCCGCGTCAAATGTCACCTCTGCTACTACTACTGCTGCTTCTGCCTTTGGTATCGACAGCGCCAACGGAGTACCAACTGAGACAAAGATGGCTCATCCAAACTTTTCTGGTAGTAAGCGGGGTGGTAACAATCGTGTTCGTGCTGCTACTACGGCTACTGCTAACACATCTGGTTCCAAAACTCAGCCATCATTGACAGCACAACGTGGTATTTCTGATAGTGCCAGCAGAAGCGGTGCTGCTCGTTGTATAGATCAGTCCAAGGCTTCTGGTAACGCACCTTCAAGCATTGGCAGCAGTTCCAGATATGCAGAACAGTCATCATCCACTACACATAGCGCAAAATCTCCTCCCAACACCACAGTTGAGCCCTGGGCCAGGACTTTGCCTCCTATCAATAGACATACGCTCCGTGAGCTTGATATCAGACATATCCTGCAGAATCCCAGGTTGCGCCACGAAATAGTTTTTGAGCCAAAGCTTGAGTTCAGACCCAATCCATCGCCAGAAATGACCAAGTACAAGGACTCAATGTCTTGGCTTTACTGGAGCCAATTGGATAAAGAGCTCCGGGCTTCAGGGGTTTTTGGTCCTTTGCACTCGTCCACAGCCACCACACCTGCCACAGATATTACGTCAGGCAGTGGAGTAAGTGGGTTGGCAGGAAACAAGGGTCTTGTCTGTTGGCTAGTCGATCTGATAATAGAAATACGCGAAATCCTGTATGAAATGCTCAGTGATCCTGAGGCCGAGTCAGGGATTGGAGTCAGCCTGCGCACCAATATTAGGACCGCCCATTTACGTGATGAGTTTTCATATACCCTAGAGAACCTTCCAACCATAATGGAGTTCATTCTAGGTGTCATGACCAAGCTCGCCTCTCCTGCAATGCACTCGGAAATTGACCAGATCCGTCAGTTCGCACTACAGGGAGACTTGGCGCATGCTCTTCGCATATGCTATGACTGTCTTGAAAAAATGAAGATTAACATGGCCAACCAGTGCATAGAGACATTCCGCCCATTCATGCAAGCAACCTCAGTGCAGTTCGAGCAGACCCACTTCAAGACTGTGTTGCACCAACAGGCGCCACCGCTTACCCACACCATTGCGTGGTGGCGCAAGGCCTGGGAACAGGAGGAGAATAAACGCCGCGAATGTTTAAAGGCCACTGGCGAATCAGACAACGACAAGGGCAACGACACGAGTGCCTCAGGAAAAATCTCAGCACCTGCAGGACTCATGGGAGAATCCCAATTAGTCTACGAAAAGGCGTTTAAAGATCTGTTTTTGCTTGACTCGGCAGCAAAGTCTAACTCGGGTTCTTCAACTGGTGATTCAGGCAATGATACTACCAGTACATCCTTCCCAGAAACCTTTCTGCTTGACCAGGGCCGCTTTGTTGCCTATAGGAAAGACCTTGACAATTTTTGTGCTGCAGGATCAATGTTCATTACCTTCCGCGGGTTCTTCAATGCTGTTGCAATGAGCCAAAAGAACAACGCTACCACCGATTCTAGCCAGGGCAAGAAGAAGGTTTTGGATATTGTCAAGGACAAGATACTCACACTTCTCAAAGAAAAGACATTCTTTTCTGTATCATCGCAGACTACTGCTGGTGTTGGCACAAAAACAGGCGGCATAGGGCCTCTAAATCTGATGGTCCGTGATCTCGTGTCAGAGCTGACAGCTCATATCCACATCCACACAGGCATCCAACTAGCCACAGAGCAGATCAGCCAGTTGGAAAGATTAGTTGTTAAGGCAATCAACCCACAAGACAGGGTTTATCAGCTCGTGCACAAGCGCATAATTGAGACGCTATTTGATACTTATAAGCCAGCATCATCACGCGAGATACACACACCCAAAGTGCTTGTAGAAGTATTCCGTTCCAGCCTATCGGGCTGTTCCCTCGATTTGCTAACCAAGCTTGTGGCTGAGTTGTGGTACAAGATCGAGGCAATCCGATCCCACCACTGGCTGGTGTTTAAAGACTATTATGTCCAGCTGCGTCGCACATTATAGGGAATTGATATTGGGAGACCCAGCTAGCAATTTCTGTAGTGCATACTATTAATTTACCACATCCATTTACACAATCAACCACCACACATCCACTTATACACAACGACCGCATGCAAATATTTTGTAAATCTCGACTTTACTACCAATATTACTTTAGACCTATTCCCAGTCCTCTGCATATACTTATTCCAGCATTCCTTTCTTCTCATTTGTCATTCTTATGTTCTTTGCGCAATTTTCGTTCGAAACCAGTCCGCTTTAAACTTCTGGCCCGATCCCCTGCCTCCTCCTCTCATTAATAATTATTACTATTATTTTAGATACATATACATATATACATATATATAACCTTTTGTTTTATATTCCACTACTCTCCTATACGCATACAAGCACACAAAGAAGAATATGTGTATCGTTCCTATTGATGCGTGAGCACGATTTCTCTTTAGTCATTGGATATACTATTTTTATCAATGGCTTTTTAAAACTATATAGATTTTTTCCTTGCATAGACATTCAATTTCAATATAACTTATTATTTCTCGTTTACTACTACCACCACCACCATTAGTAGCCTGTTTAGATGTGGATCATCGTGCTGGCAGACCAACAAACATGCCATCCTGTCTTAATTATTGTTTATATTGGAAATATTTAGCTTTGGTAAACTATTGGCCAACATATCATTGGTCGTTTAAAATGTATTATCATGGGAGACCACTAAAGCCACAATGAGGATAGGTGGGTGCTTCTATGAGCTATAGCGCGATCTCTGTTCAAATGAAAAATAGTTTTCTATGATCAAGGCAGACTGGCATTATTACCCATGTTGATCCAATATGCTAATGGCTAGTTGCCATAGACAGAGCGACAGGCTATTTTGGGCATATCATTCCTTATCAGCTAGCTTTAGTTCCAAGCAAGATCTTTGCAAAAGTGGTTATCTTGATCTAATGAAACACAGGTAAGTAAGTAATGATAGATGGGAACCCAAACCTTGGTTACCGCAGTTTCTATGTGTGAAGCAAAGCGATTGAGTTATCAACATTTTTTTATGTAGAAATCGACAAATTATTGTCACAATTGATTGATTGTTAAGTAAACTAGTATGTGGGTGTGTGTGGAGTGTGTGAGCGAGTGTGCGAGGGTGAGTCAGCATAATGTGAGGCACAAATCAGAGATTTAATTTTTAACCTTAAAATTGGTTCAGAAGACCCCATAATAATATTAATGTTAGGATAATGTATTTGAAGAAACTGTGAAATAAATATATATTGTTATTGTGTTGATGTAATTTTTTAAATACGACCAGTTTAATAAGAATAACAATAATAATAATAATAATAGTAGTGGTGGTGGTAGTAGTAGTATAAATAGAAGTAGAGACTGCTGTGGATATATTGCAAATCAAGTTCAAATCGATTGACAAGCATAATAAAATAAAAGTTCAAATAAAGAAGAAGAAAAAAATGGCGGCAAATTACTGGGAATCCACACAATAGTAAGTAGGACTATTTTATTTTCGCGTATATTTGATATTTAGGTATTGATCACCTGGTTTAAAATATACATACACACATGTGTGTATATATAAATAATATATATACACATGAAAGGTTGATGTATCAACAGTATATTCTCATTTATTTATTTATTTGTTTATATCAATCAATAATAACCATATATATATATATATATAGCAATAAGTTTACATATACGCAACAGGACATAATGATTAAAGAACAACAAAAGTTAAGGAGATTGAATTATCGGTCGTATCAGATGGTACGAATATTCTTTATAAGCAGTAAGTTTAAGAGTGAATATTTTCTACCGCTGTATATATCAGAGATATTTTGTGTAATATTTTTTTTGGCTATTAATGATCTGAGTATAGTTTTGGAAAAGATTGCAAAGAAATTAAATAAACCCCAAGAAGTGGTTGCAACTGCGGCTGTTTATTTCAAAAGATTTTACGTACAGTAAGTGGTGATAGTAGTAGTAGTAGTAGTAGTAGTAGTAGTAGTCTCGATATATTATTAAATATTACTTGAAGAATAGTAATAGTAGTGGCAATAGTAATTACTATAATAAAAGTAATAACTGAAACTATGGATTTATTTACATATGTGTGTAGGAATGAGTATAGCGATATTGATCCGTACTTAATGGCCTCGACGTGTTTATATTTGGCATGTAAAGTCGAAGAAGTACCAGTTAGGTTGCGGACATTGATTGAAGAAACATCCTTTGTATTAACAGGTAACTGCTGTCACTACAATGAATAGTTATTGCGGTTAGTTATATAAAAGTAAACTAATGTTTGAATGATATGGAAAATACCGATGTGTAGCTTATAGCGATAATGTCGAGTTCAAGTATACAGCCAATGATATTTCAGAATGCGAAAATTATTTGTTGGAAGAAATGGAGTTTTGCTTGATAGTATTTAATCCATACCAAGAACTACTAAAGTAAGCTAGGTATTATTACTAAACTCATAGTTACTGGAGGATTTGTTGGATATAGCAACTACTAGATTATATATACACAAAAATTATAGCCTGAGAGATTGGTTTAATCTTGATAAGCCGATATTCGAAAGAGCATGGTAAGACCCTTGCTTGTCTATAATAAAAAACATTGGCTAATAAATACTACAGAAACCTGATGATTATTACAAATCTATTTCCTGACTTTTATTGGAAATATAGGTCGATTATTAATGATAGCTATCGGACAGATGTGATACTAATCTATCCTCCATACGTAATTGCCGTGACTGCTGTGTTTATGGCCAAAAGTACGATGCCTCCACCACCGTCACCACAAACAACATCGGTCGCTAGTATTAGACAAGGTCAGCATCATCATCTTCACCATAGCGCGACAGTTGCAGCCTTGGGGATAAAAGACCCATCCGTAGCATCAGGAGCAATGGGTAGCAGCAGCGGAGAGGGAGTTGAAAGTGGTGAATCCAATTTTGTTGATGCGGGGGAATGGCTATCTAGACTTAACATTGAAGTGACTGATGTAAGTAGCATTCCTCTATCTGAGAGCTTGTGGAAGAATATTTTAATTTCAAATTGAAAGGGATTTAGATGACTAACCTATAAAAGTTTTGGGAATAGGTTATGAAAATAGTTCAAGAGATTGTGAAAATGTACGAGATATGGAACGATTATAGTGATTTGAAAATCCCGAGTATATTGAAAAATACTTTGTTGAAACCAGATACTTCTTCTCTACCTACAGCAGCAGCAGTAGGAGGAGGAGGAGGAGGAGGAGGAGCAGGAGTTGGAAATACTGGTGGCGGGGAAACATCTACCACAGTTACAACGCCTATATCAGGAGGTGGACTTCTAGACGGAGTTTCTGTGACAACGCCGACACCTTCAACTAACTAAATTTGAAAAGATGTTAGTCATGAGGAAAAACTATCCATAGCTGTGATTCTGGAGATCTCGCCTTGTACCTTATTGCCTGTAACATTTTTTTGTTGGCTTTACACGATATGTGTAAATTCAGGAAAAAAACTTGGCTATCTCTGTATTTTCCCTACAAACCATATGCTAAAGAATACAAAAGAGAATAGTGACTTTTACATAGCCTTTTTATCACATCGTTCATCAATGAAATTCGATCATATATCGTGTCTTATATATAAGTTCCCACAACCTCAGCAAAAACACTACATCTTATTCTAACTAACTTTCCCGTATCTTCCCATAGGTATGAGATCTTTTAGCAATAAAAACAGTACAGTTGAAAACAAGAAATTATCTCATCTGGATATTGCTTAGCAAAGCAAGTATCAGCACTGTGAGAAATAAGGGCGAATTCACACATGATCTGTCAGCACACTCAACTTTAAATAGACTGTAACAACAAGCATCGATGTTTGTTGCTGATAGTTGTGAGAGAGAAAATGCTTAAATAATAATAGAGAAAAACTAGTCAAAGGAACAGGGGAATAATCATTTGATAACCTATTTTGACGCTCTAGAGAAAACACAATCAGCCAATCATCGTTAACCATTCATTAAAACAACACACACCAAAGACATCATCCACAAAAGGGGGAGGGGTGAATTCTGGGAACTTCTTGACTTTGTGAGTGGCATTTTTGACTGTTTCACTTGTCTTCATAGATGAAAGTGATGACAAGGTTTTGTAGTAATCTGTATTCAAAGTCCATTGCTTCCAGTATTTCACCACTATTCTTTTGCTTTCCAATACCCTTTCTTCATTTCTCAGGACTACCTAAAGTATATGGTTTGTATACAAAGAAGCCTTTGCCCGTTTTCCCCAAAGACTCGAATTAGCAAAGTAAATACACATACATAAGCTTTTACTTTGTCACTCTACTCAAAAGGCAATATATTGTCAGTACCTACCTGTATTAATAGCCTTCGTCGCGCTTATAGGTCTCTAGAACTTTCTTTTACGCTCTATCTATTTTCAACTTTTATATTTCCTATTTTCTGTTACATTATAATCCCAATACTTTGCGAATTATTATATTCAAGTAGCCGGTATACAGACATTCTCCTGTAATAACCTCTAAAAGTGGCAAAAGGATACAAAACAAAAAGTAACAGTAGTAAACACAAATATATACACACCCGCAGAGAAGCATTTGATGACCACAAAAAGCTACGAGTATTTGTATGCTGAAGCACTATACACGTTCACTGGAGAGGGCAGTCAAGATCTTCCATTCCACAAAGGGGATATAATCGAGATCCTCGACTGTGCTGATTCAAAATGGTGGCGTGGACGGATTGTAAACTCATCGAAGGATGGCCTATTCCCTGCATGCCTTGTAAAGCTATGGTAAGTCTCAAAAGCTATTTATAGCATTGCACAGAGATGATAGGATGTTATATTCCAGGCCTAACCTGTGTGATTGTATTGATTTCCATATATTAGCGACGATTATGGAATACCAAATCCATCTAAATCTACAGCAGATCGTATTGCTCGCCTAAGAAATGTCCTCACACCTGGATTTTCCAACTTCAGTAATGATGGAAGCAAATATAGTATGTCGGCTGAGTCGGAAGACAGCGAAACCAAAGATTTGGATATCGAATCTTTGTTGCTGAACATGGCAAACAACGAAATCGAATACCAAAAGCAGCTAATGGAACAAAATAAACCTCCACCATGTGCCAAAATCAAGTTTTTGTATGAAGACCACACAGTCGACACATACGATGCACCGCCAACACCGAAATCCAATACGAGTAATTCTAAACCGTACAGCAATACATCAAAAAAATCCAACACATCTATCGGAAACATCAGTCTCAATAGCAAGGGATCAACATTGACATCCATAAACAGCCTAAAGTCTGGAAGCATACTTATCGGCCCTCGAGCTATGCCAAAATCAAAGCCAAAGAAGGAGCCACCGGCCAGCAGCATCGAATTCAAAAACTACTCTAGAAGCAATCCACGTATGCCGGATTCACCTCAAAGTTCTCCGGACAACACCCTAAATGGCAGCAAATACAGCTTCATTGGCAACAGAAATAAAACCGTAGTAAATGACTGCAGGAATTTGAGAGGGTCTTTCACAAACACTGGGCAAAAGATAAATGTTGCAACAATTGTCCATAAGAATGATCCACAAAACAGCCAATCAACGGATACTGTGGCATCTTTAGCTCACGATGCAGAGTATCTGTTTGAGGATGGCGATGTTAACGAAGGCTTTGACTCTGGAAGTATTACCGAAAAGTACCACCACCGCCAGCAGCAGAAACAGAAACAGAGGATCCAGCATCGATACCATGGTGCAAATGTGGTTTCCCCTGTGAACAGTCCAATATTCGAAAGTGATGATAAGGCACTTTCTCCCACTATTTCAGGATCACCGCCATCTCCGGTCTCGTCTGTATTGGAGCTGTCAGTGTCCTCATCATATGGGCTGGCCAATTCAGATGTTGAGCATGACCATCAGGAATATGGAAGCATATCTTTGGTAGGTGGTGGTAGGGATAGCAATGAAGGCCTGCAAAAATCCAGTGTCACTCATAATACCAAGGACGCTGGACTTGACATTGGAAAGCTATCGAGTACACCAAGCTCCGAAACTAATATCCCAAGAGTGCCATCCAAAAGGTCCGAAATCCAGTACGCGAGCAAGGAGTCTATTAATGACCTAAATAGGTCCTCCCCAGAGTTCAACTTTTCTGGCGATTTTGAAAAATCTACTGAACTAACAGGCTCAAAGTCCCAAGCCAATTTGTCTACCATATTCAACAAGTCCAATTCGACAATAAATTCCAATAGTGGCGAGACAGAGGAGCTTCACTCAACAATTGGAAGCCTGCCAAATATCAACCAGATGAACTACCCCCACACTCGCCGCTTCACGGCCCAAGGTCCAGAACATAATAGATACCAGCCACCTCCACAACCCCCAATGCACTACCAGCAGCATCAGTCTCCATACAGACAATATCCACAGCGGCATCAGCGGCAACCATCTTATGAGCAGCCACCACCACCACCACCACACTCTGCGTCCGCTCCTGATCATGGTGGCTATAATAATAATGGCTATCCAGAGAATCCAAACCAAGCATATAGTAATACTTACCAACCATCCGTAACAGCGCCCAGTCCTGCTCCACAGGCACCTTCCCCATACCATCACCCCCACCACCCTTCTCCCAATATAAATGGCAACAATCAGCTGAAAAGACCCCCAAGCCAAGTGATGCGGCCAATGTCTGCTGTTTCACGCTGCCCGTCATCTTCGAGCTACAGTGGGTCAACCATCGGTCACTTCCGCAATATGGCAAACATGACACCCTTCCCCTCCAACATTGGATCTGCACCGACTCCCGCCATGTCCAGCAGTACAAGCAACCATTCCCAAATGACGTACTCCCAGCCAGCAGCACCGACCCAACAGTTTGTGCAGGACCTTGATCTAAGCCAGACGGCTCCACCGCCATCCAAGATCACGATGCCAAACTATATAAAGCTGGCAAAACAAGTCGTTCGCCCCAATGCCAAAGTGTCGTCACAACAACCCAACACGGCAGTCAATTGGGAAAAGGTCGATAGGCACGTCGAACTAATGAAAAACATTTCCTCCAGAGTTAACCCCGAAGGACTTGCTCTACGCCATGTAGCCAGACCATTCCAGACAGAAATCGACAAAGTCCGAGCCGTATTCATGTGGGTCGCTCAAAACATTGTCTTTGACATGTCACTGGCCATGAACGATAACGAATACTTTGAGCAAGAAGAACCAGCTGAGGTTCTTCGCCGGAGGTTATCCCGCGGACCTGGTTTTGCCAATCTGACAAATACAATGCTTAGCACACTTGGAATCGAGTCATCGATAGTTAGGGGGTATTTGCGCCAACCCAATGATCGCTACCAGGGCCCGGTGTTGCCCATTGCCAACCACACATGGAACATTGTCTGTATTGACGGAGAAAGCAGGATAATAGATACTGCCTGTGCTTCAGCTGGACATCCACTAAACAGCTCAGGCATATTGGATCCATGGTTCTTTCTTACTTCTCCCAAGGAAATTATTTACACGCACTATCCCCTGCTTCCACAAAACCAGTTCCTTGATCCGATCATATCGCTTCCTGTATTCTGGCTACTTCCGTATGTTCGGCCCACGTACTTTATGAATAAGGTCAAGCTACTTAATCTTGACTTCCCATTGATCAATCTGACAGACGATGAAGTCAAGCCCCTAATGATATCTCTAAGTAGCGAGCAGCTGGCAGTCCATGCTGAGATCGAGTTCTTGGACCAGAACAACAAAACCACATCCAAGCAGCCTCTTTTGGCACAATGTATGAATTACGAAGGAAAACGCATGGCCAAGATAATTGTGACGGCCAAGGCAACCAACGCACATGGTTTACTGAAAATATACACTGGTGTGCGCGTTCCACTTCGCCATGACTTTGATCCAGACCAAAAGAGCCGGAACAAAGTAGGCGGGTTTATGCAGTCCGGCATCAAGGGCCTGATTGATAACCGTCGCATTGCCAACAGTGAGAAGCTGAGAGGCAAAGGAGTCGATTCCGAAGGAAATATGGAAGGAGCACCGAACTCTGAGACTTATCCATTGTCTTGCGTAATAAACATTCGGCATTCTGGACGAGCAAATGGAAAGCTTTGCACGCTGATCAACACATACATTCCAGACGAATTCTATATTCGCAAGCCTCATGGAAAGGAGTTCCATCTTGGCGACCTTGTTGATTTCAATATCACATCGGTTGACAAGAAAAAGCTGTACAAAATGAAATTGCGTGGGCCTAATGGCCATTCTGTGATGTTTGTGTATGATCCTAGTGCGCAGACGTATTTTTTGAGACATACGTTGCGGGAACGCGGTCCTTGGATTGTGCTGTATGACACTGATTCTGATCGTTGGTTTCCTATTACTGTATACAAATGTGTGTGATTTGAATTGTGGAGGATGAGGGTGTGATGAGATGTGATGAGATAAGAGGTTATTGATATTGTGTATAAATGATATTATAATTGTTTCTTTTTGATATTTGATTTGAATTAGCATATATGTGTATATATTATTTTATAAATTATCTTTTGTTTGTTTGTATTGTTGTTTTATTTTCACTTTTATGAATGTTCTTTAATTTAAAGGGGATTTCTTTATTCTTTTGGTGAAAAAACAACTGCTACTGTCACTACTACAAATAAAGCTTGTAGTGAATATATTACAAAGGGGGTCAGGAAAGGAATTGTTGTATGTACGACATGGTCAGGTGGATAATTCAAGGTTATCATGATGGTGTTGAGGTTGTGGTTTTTTTGTTGGGCTTTCTGGCTGTATAGTTCGAGACGATAATAAAAACAATAAAGTTGAAGATCTTCTTCTTTGGTGATGGTGATGATGATGATGGTGGTGGTGGTGGTGGGAAGGGGGGTTAGTGTTGATTCCTTTGGATAAGACATTAACAGCAATGAATTCACGTGGATTTAAAACCCGAACCACACTGCTACCATTATTATTGCTGTCATTATCATCATAATTCGTATCAACATTTGTGCTATTAGATTGTTGTTGTTGTTGTTGTTGGATCATAGCAGCCTCTGCGATGGTGCTGAGTTGGTTTAACATGAAATTGTTTTCTTCACGAGATACTCGAATTGAAACGCGTGGCATCCTTGAGAGAGAAAAAAATTATTATTACTATTATTGATCAATTATTATTATGTTGTAGTGAGAATAAATATAGCGATGAAGGTAAGAAAAATTTGAAGGAAAGTTTCTTGGATACTAAGGTGATAAATTAGGTCTTTTTAAAGAAGATTTTATTTCCAAGCTCTGCTGATGAGATTGATAAATGAGTGTGTGTGTTTATATGGAGTTATTGTGGCAATCCTTAAAAAAGAATGATAAAAGTCTTGGTGATAAAAGGAGAGATTTCTAGATTGTTTGAAATAGAAAAGCAAAGCCCTTCTGGGCGTAATAGGAGTAGTAGTCAACCAACTAATTTGATGACTAAAGATGGACTGGACGGCTGGCCTTGTTGAAATGCCCCCAATTCATAGGCCTTTATTCAATGCATTAATCAACGCTGACCAATGGAGCTTAAAGCTAATGCGTAGTAGGTACAAGGGATATTGGCCACAACTTTTTAGTTATTGGGTTTTATCAATAAAGATTCTCTTTGCCGTTGCGGATGCTTGGCTATCGGAATTAGATGATGGCGATGATAATTAGACATGCTGGCTTGGCGGAATGATCAAAGCATAGAATGCGGATTTTTTCAAGTCATCATCAACCAACTCTTGGTTTCTTTTGCCTTGAAAGGCAACAGTATGTTAATGCGATTGGATAATCACATTTCCTGGAATCAATCACATTTCTACTATTTTAAACAAGCCCATAGTAAAGTCTGCTATCAATGCGAAATTCCAGCTCTTCAAATACTTTAAATTTGGTTTCGAACTAATGGCTTGTCTTTTCAAAAGGCCGACCCGCCTCACACACAGGACTTCTCATCTCCCCAGCAATTCCTGGCACACACATGCATGACATCATACCGGACTGTTAGAGACGTAAAGGTTGTGGAGGAGGTTCTTTCTGAATGCAGCGCCAAAATCATCAGAACCAGAGCCTGTCGCTCCATACTACTTTGATTGCCGAGCTTCTTCATTTTCGAGTTTATTCCAAAAGCGATTCCGGGTAAAACTGGTTAATAGATTCCAATATGATGCAGCTAACATCTTGGCCATAAATACAACAAGCTAGATCGATTTTATCTTGGTGCTTACTAGAAGGCAAGTTGTCTATCAAAAAGGTACAGACAGATGCCCTCGCACATTCCCTGCAAGCCTGCCCGTAGCCCATATTTTTTAGCTGGGGTCCCAGTGCTGATTGGCCGGCATCCAAGGGAGTATCCTAGGATACTCACCACTCTTTTAGAGGAGACTACTACTCTGCCAGATGTATGAGCATGATAAAAGTACCACCAGAACAACGCATACATATAAATTGGGGCTAATAGAAGCAAATCAGAATTATTTTCTAGCTTTAGCATTGCTCAACGTCAGAGCCACCCTAGCCATCCACTAAAGCGGAACACAAAATGTATGGATCGTGCGTGTATAAACAATACAGACCAGCGGGATTTTGCGCGACTCTGTGGTACCAATACGAATAGCTTTACACGCCATTGAGAGCCACCAACTTATCTACTAATTTGCTACATCCCTGTCATCCTGTATGGCAGACAAATGGTGCACAGCCAAGAAAGCCGTGGTGGTGGTTTTTGTGAAACTAAATGAGGCCGAAGGGATAAAGGCGTATGCTGGCGATCAGGAGCTAATAGCCAACCAATCCGGTTTGCCTATACCAGCCTCACAGCCAATATTTTGCTAATTCTGAACTGCGTCTCAAAGCACAGTGGGAATTCAGACCACTGTGTGGTCTTGTTGGGCCAATAAAACAAGATTAAAGCAGTTTTCAGCCCAATTGTTTGTATTTTAGCGGTGAGCTCATGTACCCAAATTGCTCTGTGAGGTAGTTGCAACATGTATGTGGTGGTTTTATTATTGTTTTTCTGGCTTTGAACGAGCGCTCGGCTGCCCTCAACAACACCACCCATGCGACTACGAGATAGCAGCAAAGCTGAAGATCCATTTTATATAAACTACTAGTTTTTGCGCTCCCCCACCTCTCATAATCTCCTTCAATCTGCTCTGTTTTGCTTTTCCCTCTTCCCTTCCCTTTTATTGAAACCATTTTATTATATAAAGCACGGATAAAGGTACGTAAATTTATGTCATCATCATGCTATCCCGAAAGCTTATTTTAAAAAGAGCTTAAATATGAACTATGCGGGGAGGAGAAAGAGCGAGGATAAGAGTATGTATAACCGGTTCTCTTGGATGTGTGGGAGTCCCTTTTTTATTGGGTGCAGAGCCTGCTCGCAAGCTTTTTTGGCACTACACCTTTAGAAAGAAAGAGCTGAGCTTGCTTCTTACAATTTCGATATCAGCTCCAACTGGCCAGCTAGCTAGGTAGATGGATGCTGGTTAGGTGCAGGCAAGCTCTAGTATGTTGCCCCAAAAACCCTACGGCCGCCATCGCCAAGAACTGCTGGCTCACTACCATCACCATCGTTACTATTGCTAGACCAGCACCGCACTGTTACTGCTATATACAACAAAGAGAGCAAAATCTTCCTCTACTGTTGCTGCGTGCGTGTGCCCAACACAAATACTCGCCGTCCTCCTACTCTCCCCCCTTGGCATATTGGCTAGAAGGCAGCAACCACTACTAAAAGAGCCAACAAACAGCTGCTATAATATTTGCCCAATAATAATACCAACACAACCTTTGTTTATATTGACCATTGACCGATTTCTGTGTATTATAGCTAGCCTTTCATCCTTCCTCTCTCTGTTCCTAATTCCGCCGCCCTGCTATTATTACTAATTTCGCCTCGCTAACGACAAATTCAAACAGCCCCAGACACAAAATGGTGATGAAAAAAGCTCTCCTCCTTTCTCTTTTTGCAGCTTCCTATGTCCACTCCGCCTGTGACGAGTCTGTAAAGGTCGAGTCCAACGACGACCTTGGCAGCGTAGTATCATGCTCCAAGTTCAAGGGTGACATTACCATCAAAAACACTCCCATCGCCGGAATAAACTTTGGCGGGCTCAGCGAAGTTGATGGCAGCATTTTCATCGAAAACAACAAGGACCTCAACAACATTTACCTATCCGGCTTGGAAAAGATCACCGGCCAGCTCTTCGTCGGCAACAACACCAAGCTCTCTGTCCTCAACGTTGACAAGCTTTCCGAAGTCAAAGAGTTCCGTGCCATCAACAACCCCAACATGGGCGAGGTAACCTTCCACAACATCTCGTCCATCGAAACCATTCAGATCATCCAAACCAGCGTCTCCAATCTTGGTATTGTTAGTGCCGAATCTCTCAAAAACATCGAAATCACCTCAAACAAGAAACTCGACTCCATCGGTTTCCCCAACCTGACCGAAACTTCGGGCTACGTCCTATTTGCCGACAACGGTAAGAACGGCAAGGTTTCCCTCCCCGAGCTGGCCAAAATCAACGGAAACTGCTCCTTCTCCGATCTCAGCGAACTCGACATTGGTAAACTCAAGAGCGTCGGTTCTGATTTCACCATTTCTGCCAACAGTTTCAAGAACATCACTATCCGTACTCTCGAAAAGACCGGAAAGGCCGTGACTATTTCCGAAAACTCTGCACTTGAGAATATCACTTTCCCCAACTTGACTGATATCGGCGGATCCTTGAATATCCAGAACAATACAAAGATGACTTATCTTTATCCTGATTCGTTCCCCAAGTTGAAGAGCATTTCTGGATCTATCGTTCTTATTGGACCTTTTGACAATGCTTCGTTCACGGCTATCAGCCATATGGATGGGTCTCTTTCCATGAAGTCGACTGGTGATATCAACTGTGATGGATTTAAGAAGAATGTATCTTCGTATATTAAGAATGCTAATAAGGTTACCTGCAAAGGTAATGTAAAGAACAACTCGTCAAAGAAGGGTGATAAGAAGGATTCAGATGGTAGCTCGGATGATAGCGATTCTGGTGCTAATCCTGTGCAGTTCCTTGGTCTGGTTTCTACCTTTGCTTTGGTTGCTGGTACTTTCTTGTTCTAAACCGATGTTGTGTGTGATGTTCATGATTCTCTCATCCATTTTCTTAAATCTCCTCCTCCTCTCTTTCCTTAACTTACTACTACTACTACTACTATTATCTCACCCTCCTCCCCACACACACACATATACACAAATTTCCTTTCTTTTTATGTCTAAAAGTGGCTTGATTATGTTGTAGAGTATCATCAGCAAGAATAGATTGTGATTCTTTTGTTATGTTATACTACTACTGCTGCTACTACTACCAACTAGTTTTTTTCTTTTACTCTCCTTTTTATGTTTTCTTATTTCTTTTTGTTTGGTCATTAAAGGTTTTTTTTATAAAACTGAGTTTAAAAAGAGAGACATCTTTTATATTTTCTCTGATTCTTCTACCCTCTACTCTCCCTTATTATTCTTTATTAATGATAAATATTGATTGATGAAACCTATATACACACATATTTAAACTTTTAGGAAATGATGACTTTATTGAACAGAAAAGTGTTTTAAATGATTATTGTTATTATTATTATGAGCGAATTTTTGTGATTTAGTGGTGGTGGTGGTGATAGGGGGGATTTTTTAGTCCGCATTTTCGGCAATTGGATTTGCATGGATTGTTACTGATTTTATTTTAATTTCTTGGAGTGGTCTATTCTTTTTATCAACTGGGATTTTTTCTATTTCGGATAGAGTTGTATCTGTACCATCAATTACTCTAACAAAAATAGTTGTATGTAAATGGAATTTATAATAATTTGTAAACAGAGAGAATATATATATATATATATATATATGTATATATGTACTTACTTTCCAAAGATTGTGTATTTGGTGTCAAGAATTGGTTGTTTGCTGTAAGAAATAAAGAATTGAGATCCATTTGTATCTGGACCAGAATTTGCCATACTAACAATACCGCGATCATTATGCTATTTTCAAATGGATATGAGTAAGTGTGAATATGCAGAAAAGAGAGTTTAGATAAAGAGAAATTTATAAATATGTGGATTTGAATTTCTGGCAAGAAAGAAAGAAAGAGAGAGAGAGATTTGGAGATTATTACCTTCAAAGTTGATCGAATTTCATCAGCAAACTTTTTGTTCCATATTGAAGTACCTCCTTTACCGGTTCCTGTAGGATCTCCCATCTATTCAAATTGTAATCATCATTTTCGGGGTTTTTTAGTGAGTGTGTGAGTGTGTGTAGTATTATATTAGATATCTGGGTGGTTATAAACACTTACTTGGACTATGAAGTCTTTAATGTTTCTATTATAACATCAACAACAAAAGTTGATGGTATAATATATTATAAAAAGGTTTTGATTATGTTTATAAATAAATAAATTTCCTTGTCGTAATTACTTTTTTTTAAAAAAAAGAATTGAATAGAGGTTATTATTGTTTACCTGTGGATTATTGTGTCATCATAATATCCGCTTGCACAAAGTGCCAAGAAATTCTATAACCAATATCATTATCAATAAACAAAAACAGATATATTAATACAAAGAAAGAAAGAGAGAGAGAGAGAGAGATTTTAAGTTGTACTTAATATACAAGCACGTGTGTTTAAATATGGAGATTTGTTGTTGTTTGAATGGACTTACCTCTGCAGTTTTTGGTACATCTTCACAAAATACTTCGATTTTCAAGTCACCAAGTGTTGTATGTAAAGTCACAGACTATATAATATTAATATTAAATTGGTTAGTATATATTTTATATATATGAAAACTATTGTTTTATTATTTCTTACCATTTTATTATTAATATTAATAGATAATAAAGAATCTTTTTTAAATTTTGTCAAGAGTATTTTTAGCAAGCGATGTTGATTTATTATGGGGTCGACTCCAATTTCATATCCCAACTGTACCAAAATTTTGTATAAAAGAAATACAAGGGAGATGAATCTAACAATATGGATCATAATTTTTGAAGGGTGAATATTTATAGGCACAATCACAGCCAAATGGATGTCCAGTTTTACTAGTAAACTTTCACTCTTCAAAAATAATTGCCCATATAACCGTTATAATAATTAAATTAATAAAATAATTGAAAAATTCGCTATTTCTGTTATTGTTATTACAAAAAATAATATTAATCAATGTTTATTCCTTTCTTTTCTAAACTTATACCACAACAACACTCGCACTGACCCATCGTCTTTACATCTTGCAAAAAAAAGATTACCAATCATCTCCATTAGCAGTACTACTTCCACAATCTAAATTGCTGATATATACATCATTTTCAGGATCTTTATCTTCGCGAAGGGATTCAAAATATCGATTGGCATCCATTTCTTTAAATTGAGGACAATATCTTAGGATGTGTTGAGTGGAATTACATAATAAGCAACGATCGTTTAATAGTTGACGACAATATTCTACTTTATCCATCCGCTGTTTAACTAACCAATATGGAGGGAATTTTTTAGCTTGACCGCCACCATGACGATGAGTAGTCCTATTTTCTCGTCTATTACTACTACTGTTGGCTATTCTTATATTATTAAAACTGATGTCTTGGTAAGTATCATCAAAGTCATGGTGCCTTTTACCATACGATGGCAATGGTGGTGAAGTCGGATGTGGTGGGATGCATGTATCAATAAATCGATCTTCTCTTGAGTATCTTGAACAGCTTCTCCTCCCTCCTCTTCTTATGTTGTTGTCTTTGCTTATTCTACTATTCCGTTGTGGCTGATAATACTGTTGCTGTTGAGAGCTTGGTGGTTGATGATGTGAGTGATGGCTGTATGGGGATGGAGCAAGTCTTCTATGCGGATCAGTAGCTCTAATACGTGTATAATTACTACAAGAAGATCCACTACCATAATGATGACGAGAAGGGAATGGAGATACTGATGGTAAAGGCAATGTTGGCTGTAGCGGAATAGAAGGTAATTGCTGTAACTTGTGATGACCGTGAACTTTCTCTTGAACTGCCTTGGCAATAAGGTCTTTATAATTATTAGCCACAGCCATGAGGGCACTGAGATCTTTATCACTACCCATCATCTCTGACATTTTCCTACGAACAACGGGAGGCATCTTCTTGCGATAAATGGCATGAACCAGGCGATGTTCGGGATCGATCTTGCAATTATAAACATGTTTCATGAACTCCATGTTGAAGTCGTTTATTGAAGTAGTGTCAGCGGTGGTGTCCATTCGGAGTTCCAAAAGCCGCTTGGCCGCCATCTCCTCCTTAATTCGGTTCGAGTCCTTGGGCGAAGATACAATGAATTTTCTAAACAGCTTCCATGACTTTTTCTTGTCATCACAGCATTCGTACCCACTATCACTGCCTCCGCCATCTTTAGTAGGATCGCTTTCGGCAGTCTTTATAAAGTCTTGGTATAGTTCCATCACGCAGGGCTTAAGATAATCATAGGCTGTGTCTACCCATTTGTCTTCGGGAAGTTTTTGTTTACGAAGAATGTCTTCGGTTGTGTTTATCCACTTGAAAGCACCGATCGAACCTGGTTCGCTGGCTAAACATGTTAAGCCTTCGTGTTGAGAATAAAAGTAATCAATGTCTTCGTCAACATCGCTTGCATGTGCCCCACGCCCACCGGCATCTATGTCTTCAGGCTTATCCACCGACTTCAAGGACGTAGCGGCAGTTTCCCCATCTGTTGGTGGCATCGGGATGATGTCTTCGCTGGCAATCATTTTCCTTGCTATTATCAACAACTAAATCCAAGATACACGATATCTACCCTGGCCAAGTTTTATGGTCAATAGTTATACCCAATATATTTGTGTTAGAAAAAGAAAAGTCCAGAGGAGGAATGTACAGTATGCAATGAAGTATAAACTCGGCTGATGAAAAGATATCAAGATTAGTATGCTCTGAACAAAGAGATGTTGGGGTGGGCGAGATTATATAAGGGATTTATATTGCCATGATTGCAACCACACATATATGTTTCACTGTCTCCCGCACAGATTCAAAGCTTATTAGTAAGTATCAGTGTATGTCTGTGTCTGTGTGAGAGCGCTAGCTCACCATAAACCGACTTGTCTGGTTGTGTGTACATGCGGGGTCAGGCGTGGTGTGTGACTGCTTTTTGTGGCTAGTCTCGCATGGAAAGGTTTCAAACCCATAGGCTAAATTTTATATAATCTTGTCTAACACATGTAACTACCACATAATCTCTGTGGCACACCCTACCATAAAATTATAAAACATGCTTTCTCGCGTTCCATAAAAACTGTTCTTTCTAGAATATCTTTTATTTTTGATTCTAGCCATGCTGCAAAACATGTGTGATAGTTAACCCCAGAAGTGTTTTTATTCCTAGCACGCAATGATGTTGTTGAGATAGTATTAGGATGCAGTTATTACCCAGTAGATATCCACTTCTCCCCGCCTAGTGGTAATTGAGATATGTAAAGGAAATCACGCGGGCTTTCAGCATGACTCCCTTGACCAGATTTTTAAAATATTCATATATTTATCGAACAGCAGTAACAGATTTGTTGTTACAAAATAAAAAGATATATAATATTGCACAATGAAAGTTGTTTTTTTAAATAGAAATGCCAGAAACAAAGTTAAAAATGCTTTCTGTACTAAACCCAATTGATCATGGGTGGAAAAAAACAAAAGATGTTTCCGCCCGGGTTCGAACCAGGGACCGTCTGTGTGTTAGACAGACGTGATAACCAACTACACCACGGAAACCATCTTTCTTCTCTACTTGTTGGTCACGTGATTTTTTAAGTATAAAAATTCGCGAATAAATTTTTATTTTTTCCTCC
>JANBPU010000105.1:0-56223 GCA_027575805.1 Mycoemilia scoparia | reverse complement strand
AATTACCAAACCAACTTTCATAAAGATTAAATATAAATATAAAAGTAGGACCAAAGCCCAGAGGAAAGGAAAAGAGGGGTGCTATGGCCCAATGGTTAAGGCGCCTGACTACGGATCAGGAGATTCCAGGTTCGACTCCTGGTAGCATCGACGTTTCTTTTTTTCATTTGGAACTCTCTCTTAAATCACCACGATCTTCTTTGCCCAAGACATAGATAAATCTGACAATATTATTATTCTCAAACTACCTATTCTTGGTCCTCATTTTGCCTTAAATGATCTAACCTTTTTTGGTTTGTCTACAACCTCAGCCACATTTCACATACATTAACGAACGAACATCAAAAACTCTAGAGAATAACTAGTCATGTATTATTTATTTTATGTATATTTATTGGTTACAATAATAGTATATTGTTACAGTTGGGGGGCATGAAATAGTACACTAATTGACTGCTAGGTCAAACAAAAAGGTTACCACTAGTAATAATAAAGGAGTACACAAAAAGGCAGGAAGGATTGCAAGATCGGGGTGTATAAAATAAATTAGGGCGGCCTCTAAGCTAGGGGCTCTTCGCTATTGCTAAGACGAGAGAGATGGAGGTAAGCATCTGTACCACGTCCCTCCATTGAAACGAGTCTTAGATCGCCACCAAAGTAGCGTGCATATAGCCGACTAAGGGGTAAACCATACCCGAATCCTGCAAGAGGTGCCTTGAAATCAGACTTGTATAGGGAGTCTTCAACAGAGGGTGCATCGGCAGTTGTGTACATGTATGTCCAGACCTTATCTATTTCACTCCTTGGGATACCACCACCCTCATCAGTTATTTTGATTGTTATATCTTCCGACCCTTCGCTAATAACAACCTTGATTTCAGGGTAATCATCGGCCTCATCGCCATAAGTTTCGACGACAGCACGCAGGCTGTTTTTCAGGAGCTCAAATACCATATGGTGCAAGTGGCTGGGGACGTATGTGAAATGTATATTGTCAGGGCACTGTAGAGTCACTTTAGGCGTAGTGAGCAGCATGTAGTGGTCTTCGCACACAAATGTTGCGTTATCTATGGCCTCTTGCACAACCTCATCGAGTTTAATGTTGGTTTGGATCACGCCAACAAACCCAGGAGGGCTTTTGGGTAGGTTGAGGGCTATCTGCTGTCCTATGAGCATGCGTATGCCAATGCGAGATAGATAGAAGCGGTCAAGGAACATCTGTGCTCTGTCATCAATTAGGTTGACTCCAATGTGCTTTTTATACTCATTGATGCCCTGAGCAACGGTCGATACGACAGAATCGTGCCTCCTTTTAATGTGCTCAATACAGTTGACAAACCTTTTATTGTATTCAGAAAACTCTGGAGGGAAATCGGTGCTAAGGGTTTTGAAGTGGTAACGTTTTGAGAGAGAAGGCAATGAGTTTGGTGTACGTATTGCCTCTGGTGTAGATAGGCTATGGTTTGGCTTGGCCTCTGGTATCTTCTGCAAAGTTGCATTGCGGTGCTCTTCGTCTATGCGGATGTACTGAAGCATCTTTTCTGGAACTCTTGGGAAGTTGACGAGATCCTAGAGAACAATAAAAGTAGTGGAGGTTAGTGAGACCGAGCTAGCGACCATTCATGCATATGTATAAACGTGGCAGCCATTATAATGGCGCTAAGTGTGCACATATAACTCAGAGAAAGAGGAGAGAGGTTTTGGGCAACTTACATTGAATGATTCGATATACCACCTTTTTACTCTTTGGATGGATGGCATCTTGTCAAGGTTGTTCGGAAGGTTGTCCAGTTCAACAACACGATGTGCAAGCCGAATGGGGAGTTCATCTACAACCACAATAACCCATCAAAAAACAGTCATTAAATTTGACAAAGACACAAATGATTGTTAGTGCGTGCATACATCAGCAAAGTATTACTTTGTGCACGGGCCACCTAAGTGTGTGTGATTGATTGGCCACTTGCACATGCAAATGAAGCACTTACCATGCAGAAACTGGGCAGCTTTAAGTAGGGTTCCTTGATTGGGGTTTTGCCCTACAAGGCATAAAGTTGAAGGATAGGTTAGCAAGTCTCTAACTTAGTTTCATTATGATGGTGTAAGCACAATAATATCTTAGAGCAGGAGAAAATAGGGTTAAGATCAGGTCGGGGGAGAGAGTTGATAAGTATTTGCTTCTAGATTAGACCAACAGCGACAGCAGCAGTAGAAGAAAAGTCCTGAAAATACTGATAGCAGTAACAAGTATGACAGTGCCACAAATTCTAGATTGTTATAGAAAGTGGGAGAGGATGGTGATTGATGTGCTTTATGAACAAGAAAAGTCAGGTTTGCACACTCCTTCTTTAAGTGGCACAGTAGCAATCCATTGTGGCCATCACAGCAGCCTCTTTTTGGCGTTCATAGAAAGAGTGAGAGAGAAGAAATCACGTGGGAGCACATCGTCTGAGACAGAGTCTGTAGTCTCATCAGGATATACAATCAACACATGAAGTAAGGCTTCAAGAGAGAGATGATATAGATGGGTAGAAAAGACAAGAAGGCAGAACGGCAAATATTTACAAATGTAAGAAATGGGGAAGAATAATTGACCTGTACACTTACCGAATTCTACCATTTGGCGCAGCGATACACCAGTCTGAGGAAACTTGGCATAGTGGGCAATGCTGTCAGTCAGGCGTTTTGGGACTGAGAGCATCATCTTGCATAAATAACGGAGGAACGGCTAATTATTTTCAGGTGATAAGTTTGTTGTTGATGCGATTCAGTTATACTTTTGGGATAAGCAATGTGCTATGTTGTAGCTATAAAGAACGAAAGTATGTGTATGCGTGCGAGAGTGCGTGAAAACAAGTATATGAGTCGATAGCAAGTAAAGCAGTTAGTATTATTGCAGATAATAAGGGAGATAAAGATGTAAAATAGTGTTGTCAATTTGACTCTAGTAATAGATGTAATGTATAGAAACGAAATTGGAAATAGAAGAAGAAAATATACCAAATGAATGGATGGAAAGATTAGGGAGCCAAGGGAATTAAATAGTTTTGCATCAGTAGCAACTGCTAATGCAGTGGCAAGAATGGAAGGAACAATCCGGCAGATAAGGGGTTAATGAAGATAAGGATGGACGAAGGGATGGGCCGTGGATTCAACAGCAGCAGCCACTGACAATGAAGCAAAAGCGAGTTTGCGAAACACAGTAGGATCAATAAAATAGTCATTAAAGATTTATGAGGGAAAATATGCAAACATACGTCTTGGTAAAGGATTTGTTGGTAGAGAAGGCATGAGAGACTTACAGTTTATCAATCTATCAATCTAGAGCGATCTTGGTTGATGACAGGCTAGTCACGTCAGTGGTTTAAGCAGGCCAAATGTATCTGTGTGTATGTTCTAAAAGAGATTTCTAATAAGCAGCAATAATGGTTTTGCAGAAAATAACCAAAAGGAAAAGAAGAGAAAAGCAATCGGACGTAAAAAAGCAGTGGAGTTGGGTATTTAATAACCTGCCTGCACGGAGAAGTAGTAGTGATGGCATGAGCTGGAGTAGCAGGATAAGTCGCCGTATAGCAGCAGCCAGCAAAAGGTGGTGATGATTAGAACAGTTTGTGGTTATTTAGAAAGCACAAGTTTAATTGGAAGAAGGCATGATGGCAATTATTCTAAAGCGCAACATCGCATTAAATCCGCCCATGTCATATTTTTGTCTCACAAATGCTAGTGGCCCAACTGCTTGCTGCTTCTGACTCACAAGTCTGATGATACTGGCTTAAATCTCATACGCTTTTGCTCAAGCTTATCAAAGTCCTGCTCCTTTGCAAGATCAGCACATGCTTTTGAATCTCAATCAGCCAAAGATAAGGGCGAGCGGGCCCTTGGTGGGTCGCCACGTGAATGACCATGTCTTTATCCCCTATCGGCCTTGGCTCTAGCTGACTTGCTGGTTAACTAGCTCTGGCTGGTTTAGTCGAATATGCTGTTCAGTCCTTGACCTTGGAAAGTTTTCTATGATGTTTAGCAACATGATGACGACACAATTGGGCATAATGCTGCAGAACCCAGTTTTCTCACCAGGTGTGTATTGTGTTTTGTCTAGCTGCGGGTCCTCTCTCTCAGCCTCCTTTGAGGCATGACAAGAGCCAAGGTCGCACGTAGGTCCAATCAGAGCCAGTCATGTGAATGATTAAGAAGCCACCTACTAAATAACCTTATTCACTTGCAACTTGAAGGTCGCCAAGCACACACAGACACATACAATGTCCGGCCGATAAATTGATTCTTGGTGGCTGGAATGGATTTGCACAAACCATCCAGGCACGTTCCTATTATTACTTTGGCTAGATATTTGGATCGTTGTTTTTGAAGGGCCAATTTTTACTAGTAGGCCAGTTTCATCATGCATATTGAGCAGCCTATATTATCATATCATACACAATATTAATTTAGCCCTTCAAAAATAATCACCCATTTGGTCATCACTCTTGTGACCATACAGTTATTGGAGGTAATTACTATTACTACTGGTAAGCTCTAGAAACAGAAGGAATTTCCAAAATTCTACACCGACTTTACTGTATATCTCTCTGTATTCCACAAGACACACACACACACACGCTCTCTCTCTCTCCTTCAATTTTGTTAGAGAGGAGTGAAACGAAACATTACCACACATGTCGTCATAACTGTCTAGAGAATGCTTGCGGTGGTGGTGCTGACGATGCTTTGTTTATCCGATTAGCTCGCACGCATCATTGAACATTGCTTTATTGTTCAGTTACTAACTCCTATTATAACTCGCCAAAAATGTCCATATATATATGCAAATTTATAGCAATACATGTATCCTTGATAAGAAGGCAATGTATGATGTATTTATCTGTACTTTCCAGTATGACATCATCCTGCACATGCTCGGTATTCTGCTTTGTTTAATTATTCGGACTTTGAGCACCTGACCATTGCAGCTGTTGCCATGACTCCTTTAGGCAAACTTTTTTGGGGAGGCAAGAATGGCTGTTGTGGTGACGGATGTGGTAATAGTGTTAAGCAATCCATGCGAATAGCCTGCATTTGCAATCAAACAACAAAGGCCAGAGCGTGCCTGACTGACTATCTGTTTCTCACTCTTCCACCACTCTTCTGAAACACTTGACAAAATTGATTGCACTGCTATCCATAATATATGGCGTGGCAGTCACCTCTAAAAAAGCGCTAAGATGCTCCCCTGGAAACCAGCAAATCATCACTGAAACTCCAGCTAAAATATAGGAGTTATGGGCTGATTTACAGGGGATGTGTGTGGGGTATTTGTCTGTTCCTTTTTGGTGGAGAACTTGCCATATGTTACAAAGGTCATTTTATTATCCTCAATATTATCTAAAACCAAGTCAAGTTCTGCCACACCATAAAGGCAGGCATACACAAATGTACCAGCCACAGGGTTACAACACTCGGATATTCCGAACATTTAGAATCAAGCCTAGATCTTCAAATCATCATCAAAAGACCTTTGATTTGTTCATTCATTAAACCCAGTGTTTTTTTATCTTTAATGTGCATTTATGTAGTGCTTTGTAAATACTACTCATGACATAAGGAAGCACCTAAAAATCAACAGAATACACAAAGCAAAATGTTTTTTGTTTAAAAGAAAGTGGACCGAATGTTTTAATCAATTCAATTTTATACATGGCAGTGATGACGGTCAGATTCATGGTCTTTTATCCTTTTTATTTTAAATAGGTAGGCTTCTAGACTATGATCTGCCTTGATATACACCACTATGTCTGTGGCTGTGCGTCTATGTTTTTTGTATATAATATTTAGCCTTGAGGCGTTAAAAAATTAGAATGCATATCTGCTTCTGTTTAATGTACCACTTTTTATTCTATATTTGGCCCCACATTTTCATATATAATATTTTTTAATTATTTCTTATTCTGCTGTGGTACATTAAATGAAATTTAATATATCTATTTCGACTTTATCCGTTGTCCTGGCCACATTGTCCACATTCAATGCCAACATTTTTTGTAATGGACAACAGCAGGGCCAATGCCAGTCTATGGCTGTACGCAAGAACGTGCTAAGAGTGTCACAAAGTGAATGGAGAAATATCGTCCAGACTACAACTAGAATGAACCAAGATGGCTGGTTTGCTTGGTTTTCGTATATCCACACCCTCTACTTTGACCAGGTCCATAACAATTCTATGCTTCTTCCTTTCCATCGTCGACTTCTCAGAGACTTTGAATTAGCTGCTTCTCAGGGCTATGATCCCAACTTTACTATTCCCTACTGGGACTCTGCTAGTGATTATCGTGCTCCACACAAAAGTCGCGTACTAACTTCAGCATATGTGGGTGGTAATGGTGGCGCTAATGGCTGTGTCCAACAAGATAGTTTCCAAAGCTCCTGGACTCTGACTTATCCAGACCCCCACTGTCTAGAGCGTAGATTTGACGGTGGTAGAGGGACTATAAATCCATGGTTCAGTCCAGAATATGTACTCTCGTTCACCCAAAGAGACAGAACTATGGCCCAGTTTAGACCCGATCTGGAATACTCTATTCATGGAGCAGTGCATATTGGAATCGGTGGTGATATGAACCCACAGTGGTCTCCGAATGACTTTATTTTTTATCTCCATCATGCAAACATGGACCGACTATGGGCGATTTGGCAATACACATACAACAATCTGTGGACCATGGATGGCAAGGGTCCAAATGGTATCAGAAATCTCAGCATCAACGATCTTATTACTTTATATAATGAGCCCATCCAATCGGTTATGCAGCTGGGATATGGTTTGATGTGCTTTACCTATGATGAGATTTCAACAAGAACATTAGAGACATCTATAAGAAGTTTACCTCAGGATGTTCTTAATAAGTACTTCCCAGTTACTGCCAAGAACACAAATGTCCGTAGAAGCAATATTGTAAATAGACATTTGAACCCACCACCACCACCACAAAAAATTGGTAACTTCACTTGTGGTGATGGATCTAGAACCATGCCAATTCCTGTTGATCTCTCTGAACGACTTTATGATCATAACGTGACTCCAGAAATGTTTATTCCTAAAAGAAATGATCACGTAAATTTCGTAAATGCTATGAATCAAATTGGTTACTGCTCTTGAGTCTAAATCAACTGTAACTGCGAACAATATTACCATCCCCATTTTTATTATACCGCACCATTATCCTAAAATTTACTCTTTACCCGTAGATCTATTTTAATATTTAACAGGACCTTTAATAATTTATACAATAAACAAATTCCACCTGCAATCGACTATATACTGGCTGTGTATGTGTTCCCGCACTATATTTACATATGATAATTAAAAGTCCATGTACTTCATTGCACTATGTCAGGATAACTCTAAAAGAAATCACTACCTGCGATACTTAATAAAATGAATCTATAGGTTGGATTTCATCATTTTTCAAGTATAAAATAGTCAAAAATTGACTCTAGAAATTGAATATTAAATAGCCTGTTATTAGACTGAAATCCAAGATCTCATTTATGCCTACCATATATTTGATTCCTGGTGAAAATTCATCATATGGGTAATAATTTTTGAAGGGCGAAAGTTCACTAGTAAAATTGGACATCTATTTGACTGAGATTGTGCCTATAATCAGTGGTCACCAAAATTTACCCTTCAAAAATTATTGCCGATATGACAAGTTCTCGATCAAAAGGGAACAGAGTGGAACCCCACACATTCTCTGTGAATCAGTCCATAACCCCTACGTTCTAGCTAGAACTTGTCAGACCATAGGCTACTATTCAAGTTATTATTCTGGCACATCTTTGAAGGGAGTTCTGCAATATACTATGTTTTCGATAACTTTTTAGAGACCTTTTTTTGTCTACTATATTGTAAAATAAAGTCACTCCAAACCCCCTAATCCTTACGTTATACATACTATCTGATGGTAATGATAATAGTTTATGACATTTTAGACAAACATGAATTATGTAGAGCACGGAATAATGTACCACGGCTATTATTATTATTATTATTTATAATAGAGGGTATTTCTGTCAGTTTTGACCTGACCATGTGGATTCTTATGCGAAGTTTGGTCAAATACTTGTGTGATGTATCTTATTTTTTGTTATTTAGACGTCAGGGAGATGCCACAACACAGCTAAATTATTTGTTAATAATAATATAAATAATATCCGCAATAACTTCAAGTCAATATGAGGACCATGATAAAACAGCATCCTATGCATGAGCCAATTGATTCTTTCTTGGGGTATACAACGCAGGAGGGGGGGGGTGTAAAAAAATAGTTTATTGTGGTGTATTTAGAATTACATCTGTGTATGCAGGTATCCCAATAATTCCAACTCAGCTGTCAAAACTGTGTGCAAAAAAGTACACATTATATACTCATATATACCGCAACGGGTATTTTAAACCCCCTTTTTCCATTCAAATAATAATAACAACCCTATACCCAGTTTAGTACAGATAATGATGTCCATTGTGATGAGAAAAACGGTCTTGGGCAAACAATGGTGGACCTTGGTATAGTCGTTAAAGAAAAACTTTCGGAATGGAAACAGTGTTGAGAGGCGTGTTCCAAGCAAGGCACAAAGGCCTAAAAATGCAAGAGAAGGGTCCAAGGGTTTTGCAAAAATAGAACACGACCCTATGATAGTACTAATAGTGGTAGTAGTAATAGCAATAGAAATCATTATAGCAAGTATTACTTTTCCAAGATAAGCCATCTAAAGATTACTATGTATTGTATTATTATTATGGAATTTATCAAGGTTATAGAACCATCGTTCTATTTGCAAGCATAAAAATAGTAAAAGATACCTATGAGTTCTTTAGTTGATCATCTTGCTTTGTTTTGAAGACTTCTCGTTCAGCAACATCATAAAAAACAAAAACAACTGGGATTGACTCCAAAGTAAACTCAAAATAGCGTGCTTTGCTGAAAGAGTTGGAGCTGTTGCACACATGTGTTGATTTGCATCTCCAACAAAATCTGCTTTTGGTTTTGGCTATTTTTGTCCAAATTCATGGGATTGATTTTTGGCAACCCAAGTTGAGCTTAGCAAAGGGAGAAACTAACCAAAAGTCTATAGTTTGGCCATCTTTTGTTGCGCTTGAGCCTGATAAAGAACAAATTCAACTTACTGGAGCGCTTTGCATGGAGAACATTGTTTATTGCAAGTTCTATATATTTATTGTAGATAACTTTGCTGGCATGCATGGGTACTTTGCAGGAAAGAATTATAAACCATTTATTAGTGGTGACTTGATAACAAGATGCAGAATCGCTTGGTAAGATCAGTCCGCTTTGTTGGGAGCCATATGAACAGAATAGTTGGCAGGAACAATACTGATGCTATAGCCAAGATAGCCACCTCGATAACCATATGGCTCCATAGCTTTCTAATTGACATCGTCTCTAAGATATTAATGAGCAGGTGACTGGTGCTCCGAAGCAAACCCCAAGTAGAAGCAGAGAGACCTGTGTTCAGAGCCAATGCCCAAACTGATTAATGAAGATGCAGGGTTGTCACCTACACACAATCGTGAAGGGTTGCAGGTTCTCATACGCCGCCACAATGGCTTTTTGGAGCATTTAATCGCTCAAATGAGCTGAGCTATTTTTAGAACACAATGGCGCATCAACGACCACCCCTTATGCCTATTTTGTCTTGTTTTTATCTGAAGAGACCTGAGTTGTAACAATAGGCAGGAAGGATGAAGATATGCGCAAAGATCAGGGCGTTGCGGTAGTCAAGGATTGCCCAACAATGACGTTGTTGGAAGGATTCTGATTTCGATTTTCAGGTTGTCTTGCTCTGCTCTGCTACTGCCGCTTCTACATCCATTATCGTGATTTCTCTTTGGTTTTGACATATTCTAATTGAAGTTTGCCATCAATGGGTGGCATACTGGTTTCTTGCGACCTCTTTTCAAGTAAAGAAGCTTGGCTCCATATATGGTGCATTGTAAAACAATGCCAGGGTAGCAATATGTGAAGATTTCACTGGCAACTGAATCTATGGTAGGCAGATATGGGATCTCGGATTTTGGCCCAATCATCAGGTATCTATATGCAACTCCTGGGGTCGCATTTCGTCCAAGGCCTTGTGAACTTTGGCCATATGGATCGTAATTTTATAAGGGTGACTTTTGGTGGCCAAGGATTAAAGGGGAAACTACAGCCAAATGGGTTATCACCATTTGTTAGTAGATGGCCACACTCCAAAAATAACTATACCCATATGCCAACGCCAAAGGTCTGCCTGATACTAGAAACAATATCGAGTAATATTCGAAGTTGCTAAATTATATGTTTTTCATCTGCACTTACACGGAGCTCAACGGTCAGATGAGGGCATGGACAGCAGGACATATTCAGTTTGCAGCGCTATCCTGAATGGCATACATGGGTTTACAATAATATTCATGCAGTTTTGAACCGCCCAAGCATGCAACAATGCCAGAGTTCCACATAAAGCTCCTTGTTGTGAGTTATTTTAGAAATAGCCTCAGCCATGGCTGAAAAAGACTCAATGGATGGAGCAGTGTAAGCATGGAAGCGATCGATTATTCTGTTTACCCAAATCCGGCAAAAATAAAAAGCCCTTCTATCTATGCTTCCGCAATTCTTCATCGTCGCAATGTATGTTCAAAAAGGGCAGAGCAGCCCCTGTTGACGCTATCAACAGGAAAGCAATTCGCCGGAGGTATTTGTCTTTTCTCAGGACCTGCTGCACTAACAAGCAAACAATGTGACCATTTCCACTCCTGGTCTTCCATGAAATCAAAAATTCATGTGCTTGTAGATTATTCTCTCGTTTTTCGTTTAGTTCTGCAAAAAAGCGCAGCATCGATATCGGCTACTAAATGGCTAATGTAGAAAAGAAGCCGTCCGGCGTGTCTGGACAGAGACAGAGAGAGAGGGTTGTTCACGTTTTTAGCAGCAATGTTGACCAGAGATACAGGTTGGCTATCACTTGCCCATTGTCATTAATGCTGGCCACAAACCAGGTTTTCACCAAGGAATTGGGGAGACATCTCGGCCAGCAGGCAGTCGCATGTGTATCTCTACTAGCTGCTAGAGCTGTACGCCCAAACACACACACACACACACACAGATACGCTTTATCTCTCTTTGCCTCTCTCGCACGTAAATCTGCTTTGGAGGCCATGAACCAAAGATCCCGCATTGTCAATGCCACTAGTCGTCGCAAGGCTATAGCTTTTCCGCAAAGGAGACCGATTGGGCTTCTGTTTTTGCGTCTAGCCTTTATGATATCATGACCTCATACATAGATTACAATGCTGAGAGGCCAGGTAAAGGGACTGTGTCTGGGGCAAGGCAGCCAACTCAGGTCCTCGCACGGCATTAACGGCCACAGCCCATTTAGTACGCCTGGTCACCACCCTTCATCTGCTTACCTGCTCCCCTGCTGCAGGCCCACAACAATCAAAATGTTGCATTTGCCGCCACACACATCCACTCGAAAGGGGGAAGAAGGGTAATCAATTTATTTCTCAGTATGCCACTTTTTGAGCGAGTGTGTGTGTCAATGTCCTTTTAGATCGCAAGACTTCACCCGGATCTTTCTCTGACGGATGCTGAAGCCAAGGTTTTTGGTTCTGCTTCGATTTTTGTTGCCTTCGATTGTGCGCGTGTTTGTGAGGCTTGGGCCTGGTTTGTTTTACTGAGAAGAGAAGTAACCGCCATTCTGGTCAAGGTCATGGCCTCCGATGGCCCTTCCTTCAATGTCAAGTATAAAATGGTCGTTGCCTTCCTCTACTTGAACATTTTCTTTAGGCAAATTCGCCAGTTTCATAGCAATACTACCATTACTACTCCTGCTATTTTATAGCATAGACAGCCTCTAATCATTTTGTCTCTTATACATATTTATTACATTCTTGGCCATATCGAGTCCAAAGCCGCTTTATATTTATTGATCTAAATCCATATCCACCCCCATACAAACATTTAATCTACATCTCTTACCAACAAAATGAAAGTCTCACTATTGATCGCCGTTGTTGCACCTTTCCTCCTGGGAACCACCAATGCCCAGCAGACGTTGCCCAGATGCTCATCTACCTATACTCGTAAGGAGATCCGCAGCCTTACACCTACCGAGCTAGCCACGTTCAAAACCGTCCTCACCGACCTGAACAGAGTGGGATGGACTGCATGGTTCTCCTATGTCCACACCGCTAATTTCGGCCCCATCCACGGAAACTCAATGTTCTTCCCCTTCCACAGAAGATTCCTGCTGGACTTTGAAACCGTCGCCCGCTCCTTCAACCCCAGCTTCGTCGCTCCCTACTGGGATTCGGCTCGCGACTATGCTGCCCCACAAAACAGCCAGGTCCTCACTAGCAACTACATTGGTGGCAACGGGGGTTCCAACGGCTGTATTTCAAATGGCTTCCAGAGCCAATTGACCATGACATACCCCAACTCCCATTGTCTCAGCCGTAGATACAATGGCAATGGCGGCACCATTCAGACCTGGTACAGTCCAGAGTACATCTTGTCTCTTGTCCAGAGTGACACTACAATGGCCCGGTTCCGTCCAGACATCGAGTACTCAATCCACGGTGCGGTCCATCTTGGTCTTGGTGGTGACTTTGCCCAGACCTTCTCGCCCAACGACGCCGCCTTCTGGCTCCACCATGCCAATATCGATCGTCTCTGGTGGCTGTGGCAAAACATCAATAACCGTATGTGGTTGGTTGATGGTCCTGGGCCAAACGGCGGTTCTATGCAGCTCTCTACTACTATTACTAGCTATAGCGATCCAGTTAGCTCGGTCATTCAGCTTGGTTATGGCAGGGTTTGCTACAACTATGCTGCCAGCGCCAATGCTCCCACCAACACTGCTACTCCACAACTCAAGATGGCTGGAAGCCCCGCTGCTTTGGCTGCCGGTCCCGTTGCCGGCTCGTCTGGTGGTAGTGAGACCCAGGTTGCCAGCAACCTCATTGTCAGCTTGCCCGACTCTGTTAAGCAAGACTTCTTCCCTAGTTTCGCCACAGGATCAGGCTCCTCTTCTTCAGCTGCTAATGCTTTGGTTGCGCCCTCTGCCTCGGCTTCCAACAGCACAGCATCCGCCGCCGGCGATAACAACCTTGCTCGTCGTGAGTCCAGAAGACCTATGCCAAGACCTTTCCCATTGCCAGATTCCTGGATCAGAATGCACGGCTTCAACCCTCAGGATGTCAGAGACCGTTACCAGAGAGCCACCCGGTTTGTCTCTACTCTCAACAGCGCCGACTACATTTCTCCATTCGTATAATCACTACTTATCCATCGTTCATCCTGTCTCCATCTCCATCAGCACCGTTTTCTTTTCTGCTCGTTATCTATTGCTTAAAGCATTCCCTGTTTCTATCACTGGTACCACACACACCACTGCTGTTATTGCCATTATCAACGCTTTAACACAAACTCTTCTCGTGTTTCCATATAGTTATGTATACTGAATTACATATATAATATTTCATTGTTTTTTCCATTTTTGTTTCTAATGTATACCTCAAATACATAGTCACTTTATCAAAAATTTCTTTATAATTGAGAAATAATCAGATTTTGAATGTTGGATTGCAATAAATCGTCGATTTCAAATTGATTTGTTAAATGTATCATAATTTTTGAGGGGTGAAAGTTTACTAGTAAAACTGGACATCTATTTGATTGTATTTGTGTGTATGCTTAAACAAGTTTATTGCAAAAATACAGTTGAGTAAACTATAAAATGTAGTAATGAATAAGCATAAATAGCCACCCATATAAAGTCGTTCTCAGATAGACGGGGTGCTCTGGATGTTTTTATTTCTAAAACAATCTTCAATTGTCTCTTTCACAAACTCACAGGTTTCTTTAGTAAAATCGTCGCACCAGCAAACCCAGGTAGTGGGGACCTTGACCACAACATCTTCTAGACAACCCTTGTGCTCATTTACGAACTTCGTAAGCATATCTAAGAAACTGAAGGTAGCCTCTTTATTTATTTGAAGATATATACCAATAACCTGAGCTCTATGTTCAGTTTCAATACTGGTGTCAGGTTCTATAGTCATTTTATTACACATGTAATGGGTATGTAATCTTTCGAATGCATCTAGAAAATGCCCTTCGTCAACTGGTTCATAGGGACAAACAGTCAAAAGCATCAAAAGTGTTTGGAGTAGAGCAACAGAACCACAATATATATGAACATTGTACTCTGCACGGTTCGTGTTTAAGACTTCAATTGTTTGTTTACTTTCTTTTGAATTACTTTTGGTAGAAATGGCTTCTGCATCTTCAATGAACTTGATGGAAAGCTGAAGCATCCCTTCATAACCAAAAGGCTTTCTTTGACCATTACCAATAGAGCAAAGGCAAGAAGAAAAGCCCCATTTGAGGAGTGGTATATGGATACCTTCCTGGATCTGGCAATATGTCAACCCATATCCAAGGAGTCTATTCTCAGCTGCAATGGTCATTTCAGAAATACGTTCAAGATATTCAATGCTTATCACAAAGTTTGAGTCATCGAACTTTGTGACACCCATTTTGGAAATGTGTAATCGACTTTTGGAAAGTGCTACAGGGGGATGGGAGTGGGAGGAAGAGGAAGATTGTTTGAGATAAAATATGCCAGTTTATGGCAGAAAACAATGTTAATTTATATACTTCAGGCTTTTATTTGTTTTATTATTTTTTATATGGGCAATAATTTTTGAAGGATACAATTTTGTGGTCAATTATTGTAGGGGCAATTACACCCAAATAGATGTCTAGTTTTACTAGCAAACATTCACCCTTCAAAAATTATCACCCATATAAATATGATGACTATACAATATAGCTTGGTTTCCCCTCATACTATTTTCTGAAATGGCATAAAGCTTTTGAGTATCGGAATAAAACAAACAATGATTCTTTTTATTTGAATAGGCCAAAGCTTTTGATTTTGGTGATTTGGTTCTGTTACCACTCAGGAATTTAGAGTTGCATATCAAATGGCTGGTGATTGGGCCAAAAAAATCTGGGGACTCATCTTTGCCTATAATATACTTTATCACTTGTGAATTTTCACCATATGGATCATAATTTTTGAAGGGTGACTTTTGGTGGCCTGCGATTATAGGGGCAATCCCAGCCAAATGGATGATCAGAGTCTATTATCAAATGGACACCCTTCAAAAATTGTCACCCATATACAAATGTGGGATAATATTTGAAGGATACCTTTTGATGAGCCATGATTGCTATAGGTGTAATTACATCCAAATGGGTGAACATAATTTATTAGCAAATGGCAACTCTTCATTAATTATCACCTACATCCATATACAAATAAAATGAAAAAGTGAGATGCAAAAAAAGGTATAAATACAATGCCAAATAATGCAATATTTTAGAAATTTGTTTTTTTTGTTTTTTTCCTTTTTCCTTTTTTCTATTTTTTAACTGACTTTCATTACCATTTCTCAACACACACACATATTCTCTCTCTCAATATGGATACAGAAGGTACTCATTTTAAGATTTTAATAGTGATTAGTGGGATGTTAATTCCTACTTTTCCATTTGCAGTTTACTACTGCTGTAATTTGAACAAATTATGATGTTGCATATCTAGATTTACACATAGAAATACATATGCTTATTGCTTTTATTTTTGTCACTAACTATTTTATTTGATATTTGATATCTTTTTTAGGTAGGGCCAACAAAAGCAGCACATTATCTGATGCTGAGACAAGTCCTAACTCCACCACAGAGTCTGTATCCCAAGGTAATGGTAGTAGATATGATGATATGGCTAATATCCCCCTAGACAGCACAAGTCGCATGGAGAAGGTGATGATGATACGATTGTTAGAATCCCGCCTCAGCCAGTATGAATCTCATGAAACTGTTTATAGTGATACTGTTAATAGCTCCTTAGACGGAATGAGTGATGCGGATATGATAAGTAAGATAAAATCATTAATATCCCGCCTCAGGCAGTATGAGTCCAATGAACCTGTTTATAGTGATGGTAATGATCGTTTTGTTATTATCCCCCTAGTCAGCATGAATCATACAGGAATGCCAGAGATGAGACAATCACTAATATCCCAGCTTGGGCTGCAGGAATCCCATGAAACTGTTAATGATGATGATTCTGATGATGATTCTGATGATGATACTGATGATGATTCTGATGATGATACTGATGATGATACTGATGATGATACTGATGATGATTCTGATTATGATGCTGATTATGATGCTGATGATGATACTGATGATGATACTGATGATGGTACTCATACTAGCATTTAAAAATAATATGAAAATATTGTTTTGATAAAGTTATCACCACCAAGTAAAGAGTTCACATAAGTTCTCATGTGAGCCTAAATGTTTGACAATGATTTTTTATCTTTCTGTTTTCTACCTTTCTACAGTGCTTATATATTTTACTCGATTTTATCAGTCAACAACAATAAAAGCATAAAAAATGATTTGTAGTGGAGTTGTGCTACTTGGTTTGCATATAGTTTTGAGACCTACTTTACATGGGTAATAATTTATGAAGGGTACCTTTTGGTGGCCAATGAGTATAGGGGCAGCCACAGCTAAACGGATGGTTGTCATTTGTTAATAAATGGGAAAATTTCACAAGTGATCAAATACAAGATAGGCAGAAATGAGTCCCCAGGCTTTGGCCCAGTCATCATTCATTTGATATAAAATCACTGAGGATACATTTTTGCTCAAGGTCTTTTGAACTTTGACCATATGGGTAGTTATTTTTGAAGGGTGACCATTTGCTAAAAGACTGTGATCACACATTTGGCTGGGATTTCCAATATAATCGTTGGTCACCAAAAGTCACCCTTCAAATATAATGACCCATATTATGGACAAGGCTACATTTCATTCACACTATTTTAAAAAACAAATAACAGATCAGGAAAGGCTTGCTTCAAAATATCAAAAAAGTCCCCATGTTTATCATGAGAACCATTACCACTATCACTATGGTGACGACAATACTGGTCACCTTCATTATAATGAAATATTCGCAGAGCAGGAAATAGCTTTATGAGCTCCATGAATTGTTCAATGTTTTCGTTGAATCCATTATTGTTTAGTGTGAAATCAACCAATTTTCCAAATGGTTTGGTAGAGTGATCAGGGTCTGTTGTAGAGTTTGAGTAGTAGTCTTGGATCCTATTCTTTTGTAGTTGGATATTATATAGGGTTGAAAACTCAATTTCCAAGAATATCAAGTTGGTGAATTGGGCAATTGGTAACAAGATGTCCGGTGTCAAGATATTCCCTAATGTGCATATACACAAGCTTCTAAGCATATTTGAGCAACTGAATTTCATTGGAGTCTGTATTCTTTGAATGATGTCATTTCTTGGTGCTGTTTGTCTTTCTGTCTCCTGCTGTTGGTGTGGAAGTTGTTGAATTCGGTTGACCCTGCTATTATTCATATGTATCCGATCTAGTAGGTATAAGGTTCTATTGCTGCCACTATCACCATCAGCAATTTCTCTTAATCCTAAAGCATAGTCCAGTGTTTCTGAATAGAACGACATGTCATTAGTAATTGGAAAGTCGCTATCATCATCTGTCCTCTTTTTCCACATCCAAATTACAAGGCTGATTAGTTTTGGGAAATATTCTGCAATCGATCTGAATGAAAGGATTATATCTATTGGGTCATTTGCATGATAAAATGTCAATACTGAAAGTTTTTCGAGATTGGGACAGCTTTCGGCAATATTGTTCAAAAGTTTAAACGTGACCTTGTATAGTCTAAGATCAGTGATTGATTTGAACCTTACAGAGCTCATAAAACAAGGGTGGGGAATTGGGCCAAAATTGGTATCAGAAATTGGTATATTTATAATGTTTTCGAGAAATGCTTGAAGAGTCAGGATATCTAGATTTGGGAATATATCGGCATTGAATACCAAGTTACCATTCATTATTTCTTTGAGTTGATTTTTAGTAGTAAACCATCTGGAGAATGAAAGTCGTGTGAGGCTATAGTATGGTTTCTTCTGACTAGAATTAGGTGGTGACTTTGGTTTGGAGTTGTTGCTGTGTGGTGGCTTATTATGTTGGTAGTGGCGAGAGTTTCTTGGAACGAATATGTCAGAAATATCCTTTAATACACAGTATTCAAGCTCAAGAGTTCCAAGATTTGGAAGATTTTCTAACAAGAATGATAATGATGGAAGTTTTATGACAACTTTTAATTCGAGTAGATATAGCCTTTGGTAAAGTGGGCATATAAGTTCAAAAAGTGTTGGTTGATCAATGATAGGAAGATCTTGCTCAAGGATATTGCATTCAATATAAAGATCCGTGATGGTGGGATTTAGTTTGGTAAATTTGCTCAACTTTCTGACAAGTTCAGGATCGTATGGTAGCTGAAGATCAGTTAATTTTGGACACTTTAGATCAAAAAACTCGTCACAGGGTGGATATCCTGGATCCAAATAAATTCGAGAAATATACCTATTCCCAACTTCTATACAATAGTTATAAATTGTAAGTATATCATTTAGTAGGGAAAAGAAGATAAGTTGGTCAAAGTATTTATCACAACTTACTGCTGTACTCTTTGAAATTGTTTTCGTATTTCCAGATTGTGTAGTTATACTGAAGAACCGTTTCATACCAGTCCATAGAAGCCATTTTTAATTCACCCATATTTTGGTACAAAGAATTTCGAGTGAGATGCTCACATATTTTCCATTTAATATGGAATGGTAATTTCTTATTCATATCTTGTAAATCTGCTTTATATTGTTATCAACAATAGTAAAGGAATTTCGGCCAAGATGCTGGGCATGATTTGGTTATATAAAAAAGAATCACATCTAATGTAATATGGGTAGTTATTTTTGAAGGTTCATTATTTGATAATCAACTGGGATTGCCCCTATAATCATTGTTCATCAAAAGGTACCCTTCAAAAATTATTACCCAAATTAATGGTTCACCAACATTTAGATAAAGGGAATATATATATAATTATATTTATGAGGGCGGGCTTGATTATTTCTTCACCAATCCCCCAATGCTTCAGATAGAAAACATCTTCATAATAAATTGCTTTAAAGTAGTAACTAAACTTTTCTACATACCATTTGACAGAGTGTATAATTTAGTTGCCCAGATTTGCTTTAAATAATGCAAACACTAGAATCCATCTATTCTAAAGCTATGTCCATGAAATTCTCAACAGGTTTGTTAGTCGTTGCATAATTAACGTTATTAGAACGACATTTTTATTTCGATTATCATTGCCTATATAACGTCAGAAATAGTATGCTCAGAATATTATTATACCAGCACATGGAAATACCTGTGAAAGTGTATAAAAAATATATACAGGTGTGTGTTGTATATTTGGTTGATTTTCACTACTGATCAGCCACAGAATGGATGTGGATGTGCCCCAGCAAAATGATTTTAATCATAGCAAATATTGACCATGGGAAAATGAGGGTAATGGCCTAGTATGAAACTGACATATGGTCATGTTTTGGGAGGCCTTTTATGACTGATAACTTATGAAATAAAGCCATGCTATCTACATGAGTAGTAAAGATATATCAAAGGATACCACGTAAGTTCTTTGTTGAGCGGTTAAGATCTTTTGCTATACGAGAGTTGCTCCTGGAAGCCAAGCCTGAACCTCTTTAATGCTTAGAACAATAATATTGGCGTTTTACATGGCACTGTACTACCAGTAACGTTATTAGGAACTATCTCCAAGCTTCCACAAAATCCGAGTCAATGATGCCAATGCTCTATTTTATAAACAACGGCAGCAGATCTTTCTCAATGTCAAACCAGGATTTTAATTTCTTTGATCTAAAGACCAAGTAAATCCCAAGGCCCGTCAGGATTACTTTGATAAACAGGTCTACCTAAGCATGCTGGCTAGGCTCAGTGTTTTCAGGAGACTTTAACCAAAGTAATTCTTAAACCGAAGAATAGTTGGTTTCTGATATTCACATACAAATATCTCATACTCTTCTCACCACCAACACCGCCATGGAAATCTGGATGTGTAACTTTCTTTTTTAATGAAAGAGTGTTCTTTGCTTCTGTCTTTCGCGGGTGTATGTGTGCTCTTTATACACTTAGTAAAGTTCCTGATACCAATGGCTCCTGAAGGAATTATGCTGCTATTTATAACTTTTTGGTTCAATAATGCGGCTAACCATTGAGTGTTGCCTGTAGTTTATCTGAAAGTAAAGCATGACCTGGCCAAGCCAAAGTATAAGATCTCCCGTGCTTATTCCTAATACTCTTTTGGCTCTCTTTGCAACAGGTTTTTGATAGTAGTATATATTATAGGCTAACAACAGGTAGACACGTATATTGCATGTTTGCAGGAATATACGCCTAGTTAGCTTCGTGCCTTCAGCATCCCTTTGAAATGATCTGGTATATTGACAGCTAAAGCCTTTTCAAGAGTGATCTTGGGTGCACATAAGCACTCATTATAAACAGAAAATAGTATAAAAGAACAAGAGATAGCTCATCCTACTCATACTTACTCCACACACACAAACCATTCAATTATCCCTACTAAATAGTCCAAATACCCTTTTAGATCTATCGTGCTCCCTTACACAAAAACACTCTGCATCTGTACATCACTTCCACACCCTTACTAATTCCATATACATTTGCATACACCTATTCAGCACAGTCTTGCATCATGAAAATCAGCTGCATAGTCCTCATCACTGCATTGGGATACGTCTCCCTTGCTCAGCAAAATCTGCCCAGATGCTCTAACATCCACACCCGCAAGGAAGTACGCAGCATGCCACAAAATGAGTGGAATGTATACACCGATGTCGTCAAGCGGATGAACGACGATGGCTGGACCGCTTGGTTTTCCTATGTTCACACTGCAAACTTCGTCCCCATCCACGGAAATTCGATGTTCTTCCCCTTCCATCGCAAATTCCTCCAAGATTACGAATCGATTGGTCGCAGAAACTACAATAACAACTTCTATCTTCCATACTGGGATGCTGGCCGTGACTATTCTGCACCACAAAGAAGCGCCGTGCTTACTGACAGGTACGTAGGCGGGAACGGCCGGGGTAACAATCGTTGTGTAAACAATGGTTTTGTGGATCAACTGCAGGTAGCCTATCCCAACAGGCATTGTCTTGCTCGTCAGTTCGACGGTCCCAACAATACCATCCAGACCTGGTATAGTCCCGAGTATGTCGCATCTCGTCTTCAGGCAAATAATAGAATGGCTGGGCTCCGTCCTGATATTGAGTACTCGATCCATGGAAATGTTCATATCGGTATTGGTGGCGACATGTCACAAGAATATTCGCCAAACGACCCCATATTTATGCTCCATCATGCCAATATGGACCGTCTGTGGGCAAGGTGGCAAGGCATGGGCGACAACTTGTGGAAAATGGATGGCCCTGGCCCCAATGGCATCAGAAATCTTGACTTGGACGATGAAATCACCAACTACAACATTCCTATTAGAACTGTTATGGAACTTGGTTATGGTGACATGTGTTATCAATATGGCGGCTCATCATCATCTAATAGCCCACAAGACAGTCGAGCTCGCACTGCTTCTTTCCAGGCTGCTTTTGCTCAAACAGATCAAGATGGTGACCCCACAGGCTCTTCTGACCAGGATTTGGATAGCGAAGATGTCGTTATTAATAAAGTCCGATCTAATGGCAATGTTTCTCCAGAAGTTGCCAAATTGTTCGGCGTTTCTACCAACAGCAACAATGCCAGAAGATCACTTTACAGGAGAGCTGTAAAGCCCACTACAGCGAAAAACAACTGTACTATTATAGTGCCCCAACCCTTCCCAGATAGCTGGATCAGCATGCACAAGTATAACAAAGTGGATATCCAGAACCACTACAAAGTAGCCAAGGAGTTTATTGAAACTCTTAACAAGTACAAATATGTTCCAGCATATTGTTAAAGCCTCCCCTATCATCACCATCGTCATCCCTCGAATTCTCACTCATTAGAACAAAGCCCTGTGGATAATCTTACATTTACCTTCATCTTTTTCGAGCTCCTAACACGGATTCCTTAGACAATTCCGAATAATTATCATCGTACCCTTACACACTTCCTTATTTAAAGCACTCTCCATTTAACATATTGTTTTAATGTTTTCACTTATTTTTATAAAGCACATTTTAATGTTCCTGAATAACCGCCAAGTTATACCTATTTATATTTACTTCATTCTCTCGGAATAGATATCATTTGCTGTCACAGATTGATCAAAGTGCGTGTGTGGGGGGGCATGTTTGACTACTCATTGCCATGTTCTTTACAAATTGAGGTGTTTCACTCCTTTACTTATATTCACCAGATAAGGACTAAACAGAGCACCAGTACACATCCATAGAATCAGGTCAGGAGTTAGATTCAAGAAATATACACGATATGCGAAGCTATCAATAGAAGCACACCCTTTGCATTTTTGATAATCCACAGAATATTGGGATGTTTGAATATTGAGCTCTATTGATGAACGGCTCCGCGTAACAGGCATCCGGTTGTTTCATTGTTTGAGGTCAAGTTACATTAAGCAAAGACCATAAATCCCAAAGAGACCTTGTGGGTTGCCTTTGTGGCTTCTTTGATAAAGCTTAGTAAACAACCAACATGATACCAAATCCTTTTACACATTATATGGCCAAAGAAGAAACTGAGCTTGTCAAAATATTTAAATGACTGTGCATTCATTTAGGTTTCAAAGTAGGGATGTGCCTTCAATGACCGAAAATGGTTTATGAGGAGCTGATTAGGCTAAAGCCACATGTAGAAAGCATTGGGAAGAACATGTTAAAGTTCCTTATCATCTTTGGTTTCTATCGTTAATCAACTTGGCCTTACTTTCCCAGAAGCCGAATTGGGTCTCCCCCAAAGTTGTGGACAAATATCTTTGCAAACAGGATATTCTCCGTTTGTACACAGATATGTTTATCCTTGGCAATTAATGCCCGTGAAGAAAGGGATTTCTTAACCTCCATGCTGTTGTCCATACAGATAATCAGATGTACGTGTATTGGAATGACTGACTAGACTTTCCTGATACATCAAGTTAATATATAAATGTGCTGGATGAACCTCAATAGTCGTCATTCTATCAAATCCTATAACCTGACATCCCTTATTTTCCTACCTACTTATCTGTCTGTTTTTCTACTAATTCTATTACACACACACACACACACATATATATATATATATATATTAAATTCATTTCTTAATTTAAACTCTGAGTCCTACTATAACACATTAGTCTACAAGATCAGAGAAATGGTGGCAGTTCAAAAGAGAACTTCTCAGTCTCATATCCATTGCTTATCAATACTTGGTTTTATAAAGCTGCTTTGCCTATCTTTGCTGGTAACCAGTATCCATGGCAAAAACACTGACTATACAAGGAAATGCAGACATCTCCAAACCAGAAAAGAAATCCGGGCACTAACCAGCTCGGAGTGGAAAATAGTCCGGAATGTGGTCAAGAGAATGAGCAATGATGGATGGTTCGACTACTTTGCAAATGTACACAACAACGTCTATAACAACGTCCACTCGAATGTTATGTTTAATCCCTTCCATCGCTACTTTGTTCTACTCTTTGAACAAACAGCCAAGGGATATGATTCCCGATTCGTTATGCCATACTGGGATGCCGCCGCCGATTTTGCTGATCCAGCCTCCAGCGTTGTCTTGTCAGACAAGTATGTTGGGGGTCGGGGCGATCCTAATGATGACTTTTGTGTTAAGCAAGGCCCACAAGCCAATATGACAGTTTCAATTCCTAACCCTCACTGTTTAGCTCGCATCTATAACAATGGAAAAAAGCTCAATCCCTGGTACTCGCCTGAAGCTATAGCCCATTTTATACAGATCTCTTCTGATATGAGCATGTTTAGGAATTACATAGAAGACAGCATACATGGTTCCGTGCACTTGGCTATTGCTGGTGACATGCTCTACGGGTGGGCGGCGGCAGATTTCGTATTCTTCCTCCACCATGCCAACATGGATCGGATATGGTCGATATGGCAGGGCATTGGAGACCATCAGATGATGATGGACGGTAATGGTCCTGGAGGTAGACCGCTATCACTAGACGATTCCTTAACATTTTACCAAAATGAGACTGTTCGTAGCACAATGCGCCTTGGCTATGGTAAATACTGCTACCGCTATGACGACGAAGATATCGATGGCTTCTATAAACCAGTAGCATCAAATAAACGGTTCTCTAGACGCAATGCTGATACAAAAAATAGTGCTTTGCCAAAGATCCTCAGTAGTCGTCAGGCTATGGTCAAGCGTATCCATAAAGCACTTAGCCCTGAGGAATTTGCCTACTACTTCCCAGAGTGGGCAAAGAATTATCCACACCCAAATACGGGTACCAACAAAAGCCCTACCCAAAACCCATCAGGTATAAATGTAAATTTGAGTGGGTTTGTTGATGTGGATATCGACATCGACATTGATCTTGACGATATTGATGACGCTGTCCAGAAGCTTATTTGTTTACCCATACTGTCACAACCAAAGGATCCCAATGCTATGTCCCATATGGACCCTGGAAGTTCTCAGAAATTGTATAATAAGGCTAAAGAGCTGGCAGAGCTCCTTAATGGAAAAGGTTATTCGACGCCTTTCTGATCATTTAAAATTTGTTTCCATTTATTTCTTTTATCTTGTTAAATAAACACGCACATATAAATCCTATCTAACAAGTATACATTAATCAGCATAATGTGAATCTTGGTCATTTTACATCTGATTCCAATCCCCATAACAATGATAAATATCTAGCATCATCATCCAGCTTTGGGGCTATTTATCTACCTTTGTTTATTATCATGTTCTCTCTCTCTCTCTCATTTGTCGTCAAGCCTCTTTTCTTGTATGCCTCTTTTGATATTTCCTTTATAATATAGACTCTCTTTTTCTAATCTCTCTCTCTCTCTCTATCTTACTCTTTTCTCACCAAACAATACACTATATATTTCGTTTACCCCTCTCCAATCATTTCCCCTTATTTGTGGATATTACTGCGATATAGACAATGTTAAGCGCTTTATTTATTTATAACCAAAAGGGCGAAACCTTAATCTCCAGACTATATCGCCAGGATGTAAAGTAAGCTACAATATCATTAACATCATCCGACCAAAAGTTATTTTTGCACTGTTTATAAAATAAGCCCAAGCATCAACAGCAAACTAACACGCCTAATAAACCGATTTCTGTCTATAGACGATCAGTAGCCGATTTATTCCGAATCCATGTAATTTCCTCGCCCACATCAGCCAGATCTCCCGTCATTACTCTTGGCTCTACATCATTCTTTTACATCCGTCATGAGAATCTTTGGGTGTGTAGTGTAACAAAAAATAATGCCAATGCTCCCTTAGTATTTGAGTTTATGTATCGTTTCGTTGGACTTTGCTATTCATATTTTGGAAGGTTTGATGAAGAAGGAGTTAAAAACAATTTTGTCTTGATCTATGAACTCCTCGATGGTAAGTGTCTTGTCCACACCTTGATAGTAAACATATTCGGTGTATATATTTATTTCAGTGTGTTTAACAGTCCCAATTTCTATCCTCTTTCTCTCTCTCTCTCTCTACCTGTGATTTAGAAATCTTGGACTTTGGATACCCTCAAAATATGGAGGTTGACACTTTGAAGCTGTATGTTACAACAGAAGGGGTTAGAACATCGATAGCATATGTAAGTATAAACCCATTTATTGATTGTGGCTTATCAAGAGACTTTAGACGCAGGTAATTCCTACAAAATAACCATACATCAGCAACTAACACCGATAAATTGACATGCACCATAATGTATAGACACAGCCACCTCAAAAGATCACAATGCAGGCAACCGGTGCAACAACATGGCGCAATCCGGATGTATTCCACCGCAAAAATGAGGCTTTTGTAGATGTTATTGAGTCAGTCAATCTTTTGATGTCTACCAACAACACTGTTCTAAAATCAGATGTACAGGGCCAGATCATCATGAGATCTTACTTGTCCGGTATGCCAGAATGTAAATTTGGCCTTAATGACAAGCTGGTTTTGGATAGCAGCAAGGACCCTGGGTCTCGTGGGCCTGGCTATGGAGGTGCCATGACCAGGCATCGGATGGACGATTCTGTAGCCATAGATGACTACCAATTCCATCAATGTGTAAGGCTAGGAAAGTTTGAAACCGAGAGAGTCATTACATTTATCCCACCAGATGGTGAATTCGAATTAATGAAGTACCGTGCAACAGAGAATATCAATCTTCCATTTAAGGTCCACCCACTGGTCACCGAGGTTGGAAAAACTAGGCTGGAGTATGAAGTACATATCAAGGCAAACTTCCCATCAAAGCTCGAGGCAACAAATATGATTGTGGTTATACCAACCCCACTTAATACTGGTAAAGTCGATATTCAAATCCAGGGTAAAGGAAAAGCCAAGTATGAACCATCCGAAAATGCAGTAGTTTGGAAAATCGCCAGATTCAGAGGTCTCAATGATATGTCCATCAGTATTGTTGCTGAGTTAACCCCTATGACTCGCCAAAAGGCATGGTCCAGACCACCCATATCCCTTAATTTCCAGGTGGTGATGTTCACTGCATCAGGACTTCTGGTCAAGTTTCTTAAGGTCTTTGAGCCCAGCAATTACCAGTCAATAAAATGGGTCCGATATATGACCAAAGCTGGAAGCTATCAAATCAGGGTATGTATCATAAACGCATATATATTATCACAATCCTGCTATTTACTGATCCGCATTTTTAACCAACATATTCACTATTCTTGTATTTTTGTAGTTCTAAATGAATCGGCCCTGTATTTGCCCACATCATATTACTTCTTATCTTGATAATTTATATCTGTTTACCCGTATTTTAGCGCTATTTTATATTTCATTATGGTTTAATGTACCCTTCAGCAGTATTAACAACTATTTGATATAAAGGCCAAATTTATTATGTGGATTGAGTTGTTACATTATTAATAACAAACATTGGAAATGAGACCAATTGATGATGATCATCATCAGATCTGATCGGAAAATCCGAATATCCGAATGTCGCTCCCATAAAAGACAACACTCAAGCAAACATGAGGGGAACTATATCTCGGGCACAAAAGTCTGGGAAAAGAGGTTTCTTTACACTTTAAATTAACTATTATTTAGTAGTAAGGGAGGGATATAATATAAGGCGTGGTAATGGTGCAACAAGAAATATCTGGACTTAGAATATCTAGGCTCAACGCAGATACCAAGGCCCCGCAAATAACTCACACTATTGCCGATGGCATTACCATTAAACAAAAGCTAGGCTTTGATACTCCAATATCAATCACCTCGATGCCCAACAGCATAAAAACCACAAATATCACGATATATCCGCTGCTAAACTATGGACAGAAAAGTTATAAACATGACCAAAACAATATCCATGTGGAGATTCAAATAACCTCAAATCTGCTTGTATCTCCACTATCATCGTTTGCGGACCGTGTTAAAATCGATATCGATCAGGATCCGCTAACATCAGAATGGAAGATTGATATGGGCGTAGACTCGAGTATTTGGGATTTTGGAATGACAAGAGCGGAAGTCATCATAAAAGTCCCTCATGTCATTGATGACGAATATGTTCATCCCGGTATAAAATGTTCCGTACCTCATGGTGCACTTGGAGCTGTGGCAATCGAAAACACTACAATCAAGTACATTGATTTTAAAACAAAGCATGGGAGTGTCTATCTTGACGATGTCATTACTACTGATTATGTTAGAGTTAGAGCAAATCAAGGAAACATAACAGCACTCAATCTGAACTGTGGAAAGTACCTGAGCGTCGAATCGTTAGATGCCTGGATAGATGTGGATAATATCGAAGCATTGGATACCAACCTTAATACAACCAATGCTATTATAAGCCTAAAGAGCACCAGATCGGATAAGATTGTTCTTAAAAATACTAATGGTAGAATCGGTTTGAGCAAAGTCGAAGCCAAAACTGTAGAGGCCGAAACTGATCAGGACATTATTACCTTTGAGTACCTCACTGCTGACAATTTTAAGGCACATACAACCAATGGATCGATTGAAGGACAATTAATTGCAAATGGCAACGTTGACTTGAGTACTACAAACTCTCATATTATAACCAAGATAGGACAACCACTTTCCAGTAAAGAAAATAATGATCTAAGTGTAAATTGTAAGGCTCTGAACAGCTATGTTTCGCTTCAATTGCCAAGGCGCTTCAATGGGCCTTTTGATATATCAACAACGCCCGGAAATAAAGTATCGTTAAAATTAGGAGCAATTAGTAATGGCAGTGGCTCCAACGACACCTTCAAAATAGCATATAGTATACTTGAACCAGATGAGCACAAAAAGGGTCAAATAACCCAAACAAGCAAAGATGGCAAAGACGCTCCCACACATGAACTGAACACATCCACGACAAATAACAATATTGATATTTTGCTTTCTGATCAGTAGTTAACCTCTAATAACTAACTTTTATAATATTAAATAAAAAGATTTTGTTGATTAATTTGCAACTGTTTTTAGTGATAATATACCTGTACTAGTAGAGGCGCTTTTGTAGGAGTTAAATTGCAATAAAAATAGTTTACTAAAAGCAAATTGCAACACCAGGTGTTCCCGCTTGGTCCCCCACAGCAGTACTCTCCTGGCCATAACGTGCTTAGTTACGGTGATCGGACGGGAACCGACATTTTCTCGTTTGTATGGTCGCAATTCGAAAATTGGAAAATCATTGTCAAACCATAGTATTACGAAAACTACTCTTCAAAATCATCTCAATGTATTAAATAATAGTTGTGGCCTAGCCTATAGATTAACAACGTTTCAGGAATTGGCGAAGCATTTCACATAAATTAGTATTTTTTTACTTGTAGAAAGTTTGAAATAAAATGTAACAACACTATGTGCTTTGAGATTACTAATCTATGGATACACAGGAGAGCTTGCGTAAGTGCATCAACCGCAATGGTCTCTATAAACAACCCAGTCGATCCTCAAACTGCATATGATTGTGTGTGTGTGTGCGAAAATTTCAAGAATATAAATTCAGAGAAATTTAGCTAATAACTCTGTGAAACACACTTGAAATAGAACCAATAAAATGGCTACGTTCTTTCCGAAAACCAGAAACACAACCGACTATAGAATGTACACAAGATGTGAAAATACTGTTTATACTTGCCTTACAATATCCTTTATATTGACTTGTACTGATAAAATTGTCTTTTGATTAGTAATTCCTTGGGCTCAATGACTTCAGGAAAAAGCTATAAATACCTTCCCAACTACCCCTTTTGTTGTCTCAACATCAACAAACATTTCTATTCCAACACAATAACTTTCAACACCTATACTACTCGTGCAAGATCTCTCTGATATATATCGCAACAATGTCTTCATCTACCAGCTACGAACTCATCTACTTCAACGTCATCGGTCTTGGCGAAACATCACGCATCATTCTCACCTATGGTGATGCTGATTGGAAAGAAACCAACCCCGAGTGGCCAGCTTTCAAGCCAAATACTCCATTTGGGCGTCTTCCAGTCCTTATTGAACGCAAAGAAGGACACGAGGATCTTGTAATCTCTGAAAGCGAAGTCATTGAGCGCTACCTTTCTCGCAAGTTTGGTCTTCTCTCATCTGATCCCGAAGTTGCTGTTAAGCAGGAACAAATCCGTGCCCAATACTCCGATGCTCGCACCTTGTGGATTGAAACCGAATTCACAAAACACGAAAATCTCCGTCCTCGCTTTGATGAAGAGGTTGCCCTTCTTGTCAGCAAACACGAAGAGATCCTAGAAAAGAATGGCAATAACGGCCATTACTTTGGTAATGAACTCACATATCCTGATATTGCTGCCTATGTTATTCTTAATGGATTCAAGGAGTACGGATATGATAGCGAAATTACTGAAGAAAAGGCCCCTCGTCTTAACAAATTGCTCAAAGTTGTTGGTGAGCAAGTAAAGGCTATCAAGGCAAAGAGACAATAGTGATATGTTTTTACTAATCTTCTTGGAAATTTCTAAATTTCTTTAAAACACCTGTTTAGTACTTTATTACCTCTCTGGAATAAAACTCCATACCTTATTTTGAAACTGAAAATATGAGCAATAATTTTTGAAGGGTAAATTTTTGTGAACAATAATTATAAGGCCAATGACAGCCAAATGGATGTCTAGTTTTACTAGTAAACTTTTACCCTTCAAAAATTATTACCCACATTTCTTTATTTAAACATCAACTTAAGGAGATTACAAGAATTTATTTCAGATAAATAAAAAATCACTTTGAGAAAAAAAAACAAATATTATTAATATTACGGCGAAAAAAGAAAACATTAAAATTTTTTGGGGGAGGGAGGGATAGAGAAAAAAGAAATAACATTATAAAGCGATATTCTCAACAACAACTGATATCACAAATAACAATGTATGATAATCGCGATGGTTGATATTATTGTTCTTGCTGTTATTACTGTTACCATTTGAATTTTATATGGGGGAATTGCTTTTCAACCTGGATAAAGTAAATTGGTCTAGTCATCAATATTTCGAAAATAGCCAAATTGGGGAATATCATGATCAAATTTCTTAGGTCCTCGGCTGTACACTCGGCATCGTCATCGATATTGAATTTTAATAGTTTTAATTTCGGGAACCATTTATCTTTATCAACACAACCATTTTTAACAGCAATATTTCTGTTGTTATTATAGCTGTTGTTGTCTGCATTATCACTTACACCATCACTAGAAGTATAAGTAGCAGTAGCAGTAGATGACCCAGTGGCCGATTTGGACGATGGCAATGGCGTTGAAGTTTGTGGTCGAATAGTTTCAATCAATTCGAGTGTTGTTAACTGAATACTAAGTACCTCGAGATTTTGGAACTGGCATAACGAGTTAAACACCATGGGCGTCAATCTCCCACCAAGCGATATTCGTAGGTGAGTGATATTGGTCCATGAGAATTTAAATGCATCAGATGGTCCAAAACAGAGTGGGTTGTTGGGATTACTCACCGTCGATGTAACTGGTGAAGATGAATTAGAAATTGCCAATTGCTGCCCTGTTTCTTCAGCAGAACCATTGGTTAACGTGAAATGTGAAATTGATGTTTGACTGCCATTATTAGTAATACCACCAGTACCGCTGTTATTATTGTTGTTGCTACCATTTGCTGCTTTGGGTCGGAAGAATAACTGGTCCAATGGTAATACAAACTCAAAGTCACATTTTCGTCCCAAACTCAATACTTTGATATGAGACAGGTTTTCGGCCAGTATGTGAAATGCGGATATGTTTCTACTGAATTCCTGGAGAGATGTAGGTCGGAAGTCTAGCTCTAGATGTTCGAGGTTTGGACAGTGATTGCACAATGTTCTGGTGACTCTGTTGTTGAGTATGACTTGAGCCATCTTTCTGAGCTTGGCCCATTGACCAATAAATGGGAAATTGATGAATGGTAGAACTGAGCACCACGAGTCTTGGAGCTTGTAATCAGACTCGTCGATTGGGGCATCGTGAATTAGCTCGGTTAGATTAGGAATCAATGCTGTGTTGATAGGAGGCATGTTGTCAATGGAAACATTGGGCTGGGATATGATTAGAAAGTTAAGTGCAAATGTTGACAAGAGTGATGGTGTCTTTGGCTCTTTAACCTCAATTTTAGAAAAATTGTCGATTATTAGGTGGTCGATTTCAAGATACTGCAGTTTGGGTAGTTGAACCAATATAAAGTAAAATGAAGGGACCCTTACAATGGTCTTTAGGGCCAGGTAAACAAGATTATCAGATAGTTTGTCAAATATTCTTCGTATTGGAATGTCCTCACCCCAGAAATCAATTAGGCCTAGGGACCCGCCGCCACCCTTACCACTCTCAACCTGTTCCTCATTCTCATAGTCATCGGTAGGGTCACTGAATTCGGTGGTTGAAAGAATTGTAAGTTTGCGAATGTCGTTGTATTTAATTAGGGTTTCAACTTTTTCGAATAGATGGTCGTCTGGATATATCACCAAATGGTAAAGCTGCCTAAAGCGCAGTTCAAAGAGCCACGGGTATGCCACACAGTCACTGTTCAAAGTCAATTTATGCATGTACTGATAGCCCTCTCTCAACAAGTAGTAGTTGAGATCCGGTATTTGGTCAGTCGACAGCAAGGGTCTTCGCTGTAGTGTGTAGTATATCGGATCATTGTCTTTACAGCGTACCCCCTGCAGTGCTGGAGTGTAATCCTGCCACACAACTGAGTTCACACAGGCATTCCATTTTGATGAGACAGACTTTAGTTCATAAAGGGTTTGCCATTTTTGCTGGTCTTTGAGGTACTGACAGATACTGGTTTGGAGGTTAAGAGGCAGCTCAGCTAAGGGCACCATTCCTATTGTGCTATACTGTTAGCATACAAGAGTATGAGCAGCTCTAACAGCTTGAAACACAACAGGGAAAAAGGCTATGTTTTGTGTGTGCGCGCGTATATATATTATATATATACTTTTTGTACTATCTCTATCTATATATCTATCTATCTGACTTTGTTGAGATTATTAGTGTTATGGTGGTGGGGTGAGTCACGAAGTTTATATCGCTGTCTGGCTTTCTGGCTTTAAATTCTTTGAAAAGTAAACAGAAAACAGCAGGTTTATAAATAATCGAGTCAAAGGGATATCCCCATATTCGTTAATATGCCCCGCCTTGACCCGTGATAGTACTGATCTGTCACATTATGGGGACCTGGCTTGTTCTAATTGCCACCTCCCCATACTTTGAAGCGCCAGCGATTCATCTCTTTTCTAAAGCAAAATGAGCAGTCTCAACCTCATCATACACTTGCAAAGTGAAAGTAGGAGCAGCCACCATTTTGGAGACATTAAGGGATAATTGGCTGGCTTTGCATTAGCGAATTTTCTCTCATATCCCACACAATCAGCATAATTGAAAGCTTTTGGAAAACGTAGTAGACAAAAGGGGAATTCTAAAAACAGTATCTGTCGAAGATAATGGCGGTAGCAGTGCCTGCTCACGAAAAGCGTGGCTGGCAAGCAACTGCAAATAGAAAAGGGCCCAAGCTGATTTAGGAATGGCAACCTGGGGTCAATGATTTCAAACATGAATGAGTGTTCATATATTCTGATGTCCTCCCCCAGATTTCTTGTTTGGGTTTTCTTTTCCAGTCCACGAATATCATACATATTGCGCCCGTATATTCCAAACACTTCAACTTGTGATGATCACTTTGAAGCTTGCACCCTTTGTATTGTTCCCTCTCCTTTTGATAGCATCTTTGTCTGAAAGTTTCGCATTGTCTGATAAGGATGATAACGGCAGTGCTAGTAGTAGTAGTAGCGGCAGCAGCAGCAGCAGCTCCGAAGATCAGGATATTGAAAAATTGAGTAAACTAGGCATGGAGCAATGTAAGAAGGATCACAATGGCTTGGAAAGATGGTCAGATGGGTGCAACAACTGCTTCTGTGGCGCGTCGGGCAGGGAAACTGAAGACGGAAGGTCCTACTATGTGGCCTGTACGCTGATGTTCTGTTATGGTGTCTATGATAACCCTCTGTTTAAATGCACAGCTGCTGATGAAGGAAGGAAATGGACTTATAACAATCAAAAATGCGGATGCTATAAATACGGCGACGTCGTCTGTCAATAACCTAAGTTAGTATATACAATCTTTCTGCTTTTAATTAGGATGACCTCTTAGGGCCAACATTGCTGTCAACAGCATTCTTCTTTTAATAAATCACAAGTATTTATTCTGTTTGATACTATAGGCATTTGATACTAGGTCTCCATGATTAGTGTTTACTCTATAAAATATGTTTAGTGTATGCTATATAGCATACAAGTGGTGACTAGAAGAGTTCCAAACTAACCAGATCGGCAAAATAGGGCCTATAATTTGGTGGCTTTTATGAGCCAGAAAAAAAACAAAAGTTGGCTCTTGAGCCAGTTTGTTGCCTAGTAAACTTACTGATGATAATGCCAAGGCTTAGAACACAGGTCCAAAGAGAACCTACATTCTTGACGAAAACCTGCAAAACATTAATAACACTCCCCCCCTCTCACATTTCGCTATGCATAGAACAGCACCCAACCATGTTTGATAAAGGATCACCCTATCCTGTCCAAGCTCCTTCTGCCAACTTCGTTTCATTTTAACTCCTACGACCTCTTCTCTTTCACTCTATTTTTATTGCTACTATTTTCGGCTCTTCTTCTACTTTTATATTCATTTCCTTTGCATTTCCACAGATTAAACGTCAAAAGCCACACAAATTACTACACTCGATTTTTCCATACCAACAAGCACGCATATCAAAAGGCAGCGAGTTATCTTCCAGCACAAACTAACTGTATAGCAAAGGGAATACACACATTGCCTTTCGCGTAAAAATGAATAGGCCTAAAAGTCTGAATGATTCAATACATGGGAGCAGCACAACAACGGTCACCAGCCTAATTAAAAGGCCAAAATGGTTAACTCTGACGATGTTTGCAGCCCTTCTGCTGCTATTGCAAAGCATGCTCGTAAATGTTGTACAGGGATCTGAAACCGCAAATTTGAATAGAAACTATGCGAATGGATTTAAATGTGCTCCAATAGCCGGATCCAGTAAGAGCAAGGAATCAAAGCTTATGGTCAAGTTCCCAGCTCCTCAGTTCGGATCCGTATCTATCCAAATATTTGAGTGGAATGAAAAGAAGAGAATTGGCAAGCTTGTGCCTGAAAAGGCGTTGCCGAACGATAAGCTTCCCAAAGAGCCAAGTAGTGGCAACGAGGGAGCAGTGGTCGTGGATATAGATGGAACACGAGGCACGTACTTTTTATACTGTGACGATCAAGCCATTGCTCTGGAGCTTTGTTCCGAACGCAATCGGGGACAGGCTGTAATCGACTATCGAGACCCAGATGGAAAGCCATACAAGTTTGGGGCTGCTATTTTTAATGATTATATCAAAATGCAAAATGAAAAGCCCGGCAACGGAAGCATAGAGTACTGGCGGTGGAAAGATGAGCACGGGAATGGGTCTACAAGGAGCGATGACGAAGATGGCTGGGCCCAACAGGTTACTAAGGCCAGGGAATTCACAGAAAATGGTGCCCAAGTAAAATGGGAGGCAAATGGGCAATTGACCATAAACTACAGAGTCAATACAACAGGATTCTATTGTGTTCAGGCCACAAGTGAGGATTACTTTACGGCAGATGCTAGCTGGATAAACTCGACTGGAGAGCTCTCCTATGCTGAGTATCCCAAGATCATTTTCTATGGTGCAATGACAATTGTTTATCTGATCATAGCTGGAGTATGGGCATATTTTTCATGGAGAGTTTGGAAGGACATTCTTCCTGTCCAGAACATGCTGTTAGGGCTTATATGCCTCATGGTTATAGACATGGGCGTCAGCAACGGATTTTGGAGCTATTATAATCGCACTGGAGTAACTTCGGTAGCCTGGACTGTGGTGATGGTGCTATTAGATGCTGGTCGCAACAGCCTGTCCTTCTTCCTACTGCTTGTAGTTGCACTTGGATGGGGCGTACTTCGTCCTTCCCTTGGTCCAACCATGAAAAAATGTATCGCTTTGGGTGTATTCCACTTCCTGGCAGGATGTCTCTATGGCTTTGGTGTTGTCTTCCGTCCGCCGCAAGACAACCGGCCAATATCGATTATGTATGTATTACCGCTATCTATTGCTATGGCAGTGTTTTACATGTGGACTCTTCATGCTCTCTTCAACACGATTAAGTCTTTTGAGAGCAACAGCCAGTCATACAAGCTAGCCATGTACCAGCGCCTCTGGATTCTGTTTATTGTGTCGCTTTTGTTCTTGATCGGATTTTTCTCTCTAAACATTATCAATCTAACTATGCTGACATCCGATGCTTGGGCAGCACGCCAATGGAGATGGAGATGGTTCCTTAGCGATGGCTTTTTTAACCTCGAGTATCTATTTATCTTTGGAACTATCCTGTTCTGGTGGAGACCAACCGCAGAGAACCGTCGATATGGACTGGAGCAGATTGCTGGCGATGAAGATGGTGCTCTTGAGCGCGAAAGACATAGACAGCTTAACGGCGATGAGTTTGACGAAAATGGCCACCCCATCTCCCACGAGGGGATTCCAATGGACGACTTTACAAAGCCACAGAACGATCCAAGCGATGATACCTACCAGCGCTTGCCAGACGATGTATTTGTCCTTGAGGATGAAGATGACTACCTTTCTGACGACTTCGAGAGTCCCCAGACTTTGCGACACAATAATAATAATAACCAGCAATCCTCATCAACTAATGTCGCTGGCCATTCTCGGAAAAACTCGTAAATGGGACTACAGCGTTTGCTTCAACGATACCATACTTGCCAGCTTTGTGATTTTTTGCAACATTACATGCCACATATACACACTACATGTCATAAATTGTCTACTTATTCATATAAAAATATCTTTTCCAACATACTTTCTCATTATAAGCGTGTTTGCTAGATATCCTTAGTTTACTCTTATTATTTGGATACACAATGTAAATCAAAGAAATGCGTGATATATATGTTTATAAGAAATTCTATTAGATGTCTCCACGTCGACTACGACTCTTGAAATACTCTGTTCTTAGCTTTTCGAAATCGCCTGTTGCTCGTATCTCGAATAGCCTTTCCCACATCTTTTCTGACCTGACATTTTTGATTCTCCGCAAATTCTCTGTCCCTTCATTTAGAATACTACAGACCTCTTTTATATGATATTCCTTTGACATGAATCCATACTCGTGCTTTTCAATTATGTCCTTATTGCTGAGTTTTGGTTGGCTAATTTGATTACTAACCAAGGCATCGATTGGAAGTGGCAATATATGGCCTTCTTTTGTTTGATACTGGCTGTCAATTTCATCTGATTGTTGTCCAAGGTTTTGGCCATCTGGTGCCTGCCCATTTGAGCTTGGTACTCCTTTGGCCTGAGCTCCAACCTGTGAAGATTGCTGTTGCTGAGATTTAATACCGCCGTTGATGCCAGCACCTGAAGGCCCATCATTCTTTGAGTTTTGCATCGATTGTTTTTGATTTTGTCCTGACAGCTGCTTATTAATGATATCAAGATATGAGGGATTTTGGCTAATACCATTGGTTCTTTCAAGTTCTTCTTTACGAAGTTTAGCCCCCTCCAGTAAAATCTGAACAACATCCAATGCAACGGATATCTCGGATTGTGCGTGCCAAAGTTTTGTATGGACATGATGCTTTACTTCTTGCCAACTTATATCTGCAACATCAGATTGATCGCCTTTTGTGCCTGGTATATCTGATTCCTCATTTTGATCGTTTGATCCGCTCATTACAGAGTCGCTTGGTTCTTCATCGTGGTCAATATCTATAAGACATATACACATTTAATACATTCAATAGCCATATATATATAATAGTAGGGACCATAAACGTTTGTAGTATTTACCCATAGCATCCTCATTGTCATTGTCATTATCATTTAATTTTTTCTTTTCTTGATCTTCTTCATTCGTGTCGCTTTGATTTTCTGCTTCAATACCCACAAAGTTTGGATATTCTGACCAAAGTTGGGCTATTTGCTTTTCCATTTTTGTTGTTATGGAATCGTTTGCCCCATTGGCTGCAATTACCTTTCCCGATTCTTCCACATCATAATCGACATCGTTGGCATTAGTAGGCTCGATAAACAGCGAGTTTAGTTGCGACATGTTTAAGACACCTTAGTTTTACAGTACAAAATAATTTATAATTCATCAATATTATAATACATTGTCATAATAGAAAGCACTACATCAATAATACACTGTCAACTTATGGGTTTGGATATTTGAAAACTTTGTAGTGTATTCCTTTAAATAATGGTCCGTCAAACTTTGCTATAATATATTCAAAGCTAATATATTATACGATAAAAGAATGAACTTTTGACATCTATGTAATGGGTCATATAATAATAATAGTTGTAAATAGAACCATTTTTGTTATTATTAAAGGGAAATCCAATCATTTAAAACAAACAAGCCACGTATTAATATGGATCATAATTTTTGAAAGGTGAAAAATTACTAGTAAAACTGGACGTCTATTTGAGAATAATTGCCCCTATAATCATTGGCCACCAAAAGTTATCTTTTAAATCTTTGTTAAAATAATAATAATAAAGTATTATTTCTGAATCATCATGAATAGATTATGATGAACCATGTTGGCTATGACCTAACACTATTAACTTATTTTATATAAATTCGGATTTTTAGGGGGGAAATGCAAACAAAAGACAAAGATTAAATCTAATATCTTGAATCTTGAATCTCTCATAGTTACTTTCTGAATATATATATATACCCCAAATGTATGAGAGTAAAATCCTTATATGTTATTAGAGGAGACTCTGCCATTCATGTAAAACTACCCAAACAAACGCATAAAAGAAGAAAGATTCAATTTGTGGAAATGTATACTTGATCGTCATTACAGATTTTTCCTATAAAACGAATGAACATCGTGTTCAAGAACAAATTTAGTAGCCTTTTCAATACTTTCAGCACTAAATTCTATCTCCCCACACGAATATTTGATCCACCAAGCACAAGCAAACCTACTACATTCCTTTCCTGGCTGCTTTCCAGAAATTACAAATGCATGACTATCACCATCAACCATATGGAATTGTAATCTTAGGTTTTTGGGTGGCATATCCTTGGTTAATTTTAAATTACAGGATAATTCTGGATGGTTATGATCATATTCGCTGGTAATACCCAAATATCTGTTACCAACCCGAGATTTCATAAAAATTGTTTTGTCACCATCATCGTCGTTTTCTGTTATGGTTTCAATATACACTTCCAAATCGTCATCATTTAAATGCAGAGAAACATAATCGTCCTCATCATCCCCGGATCCATGAAAAATTTCCACAACATCGTGGGAATCTTCGCCCTCATAATTTTTTTCACCATTATCTGCAATCTTTAATTTGTATATTACACCAGGGTTTTCGTAAACTGGGCTGCCATACATGTCTCTCAGCACCCCATTCGTCTTTACTATCCCTTTTTCCTTCCCCTCCTCCTTTCCACCATCATTGTTGCTGTTGGCGACTCTCAAGTTTTCTATAAACTCTCGTTTTTGAGTATGCAATTTTAAAATCTTTTCTCTTGCATCCTGCACACTCCCGCCATTTCCACCATCGTTCTCGCTACTGCTACTGTCGGTGTTTCGTAAATACTTTATAAGATTGTATTGCTGGTCTCTACTAAGCTTATAGCTGACATTAACATCACGGGTACAAAAGCATTCATATGTGCGGTTGTAACGATATATCCCGTCTTCCAGCAACACCACAAAGAAATCATTAACAACATCTTTCTTATTTTTAGTGATTTCCGCAAACTTATCAATATCAAGCACCATTCCCTCCTGGTCACTGCTCTCACGACTGTTGTTATCATCATTGGAGCCTTTGAGATCATAATATTCTACCACAGAATTCGCTGTCAACAATGTTACATTAAACTCTTGTCCCTTGTTTATAGAATTAACAAAGTAAACGATAGGCAATTCTTTGCATACAATTAATCCTCCATCTTCTTCCACTTTTATTTTTTTCCTACTGCCATTGTCATCAGACATTTCACCAGCAGCAGCAGAAATGGTTGGTTGGTTGGTTAGTATAATTCTTGAACCATCACGCCGATACACATACTGCCCATCCTCAGAATTTATCAATCTATTATAAAATCTATTGAACTGTCCACCATATTTCATAATGCTTAATAACAAATTTCGTGATTGATATTCACATTTAAATCTTCCTTGTTTGTGCTCTTTTGTTGTAGTGTATACCAGGAAATAGTCTTTTTGTAGAACCATGAATAAAGGTTTTCCTTCATCAATCAATTTTCTGATTTCTTGGTCAAGAACGCTATCACCATCATCATTGTTGGTTGTTTGGACATGGGTAAAGTCACAGAGCTCAATGTCACAAATACATTGATTTATTTGGGTTAGGTCGATGTATGAAGGAACAAGGACTGGATACAATCGTCTACGGAGTGGCGGTGACATTGTTAGTTTGGTTTTGTTAATCGGTTGGCTAGTCAGTGGCTGTAGCAGGAGCGAATGAATAATGTTTTTAAATCAAAGAAAAGGAAATTTCATTGAACTGTAAAGATATGGCCTAATTGCACATTATTTATAGGTTTCTTCTGTGTGTGTGTAGATATATGAGAGATAATTTTTGAAGTGTGAATGCTTAGTCAATCAACTAAGATTGTGCCCCTATAATCATTCGCCCTCCAAAAATTACCAGCCATATATACAATAGTCAGAATTCACAAGGCCTTGAACAAAAATGGCCCGTGGTTGGACCAAGGTCTGAGGATCCATTTCTGCCTACCTTGCATTTGTTGATCACTAGTGAAATCTCGCCATTTGTTGGCCCCCACTATTTATCACTCGGCCAAATAGGTTAGAATAAGCAAAACCAGTTATGTGGTGGTTAAATATGGTCTGGTATTGATTGCGGCCATCGGCTGGTGTGAAAACGGTCTTCTGCAGCTAGTAATCATGCATCTCTTGACTGTCAAGTAAAAGTATAGATCAGAATGTCGAACATTGCGGTATTCAGTCAATATGGCTGCTCTCTTGTAATCTCTACATTGTACCGATTTTAACACACACACACACGGCTGGGTCTTCTCTAAAAGAGGGTACTGGGATGATCTCTTGGATGCCAGCCAATCATTGCAAAGGTTTCAGCTAAATTGTGTTTATAGCTTATTGACTGGTTTACAAGAAATATACATGAATGTCAGCCTGTTCCCTTTTGGTAGAGAACTTGCCAATATTAATAAAAGGGTAGAAGATTAATCAACTTTGGTGGCGAATCCAAATATATAACATTGGATAATGGGGCAGCTGTGTTGTGATGATAGTTGGAAAAGGGGCCATCGCCACTCATTTGACAAGTTCTCTATCAAAAAGAAACAGATCAATACCCTCATACATTCCCTGCAAATCGGCTCATAAACCACATACATTTTAGCTGTACTCTAGCAGATTATTGACTATTATCCAGGATATACTTCTGATACACCTTCAAAGGAGATCCCAGCCAAAATTTGGCTGGGATTGCGCCTATAATCATTGGTCTCCAAAACACACCCTTCATAAATTATGATCCATACATGGGTAGTTATCTTTGAAGGGTGAACATTTGCTAATAGACTTTAATCACGCATTTGGCTGGGATTGCCCCTATAATCGCAGGCCACCAAAATTTACCCTTCAAAAATTATTACCCATATAGCGACCATTATATGCAATATGATATGCATTTAGTTTTATTAAACAAAATGTTATAGTACTACCAGTAGTCAGCAAGAACTTTAGACATTTCATGACTCCAAGTTCCAAGTTATCATGTAATTAAAGTACTGTTCATGTGATTGGACAACCATCAAAGGACCATAAAAACAGTAACAACAGAATTAGGGCCAAAACAATAGATTGTAGCCTCTACTTAATTTCCATTGGCCAGACAAGAAACGCGTCAAAACAACATACTTTAGTCTACTCCAACCTTTAATAAGGTTTATATAAAAAATGCAATGAGTGTGGGAGGGAAGGTGGATATGGAACAGACGCGTTTCCTATTATTTCTACTTTTGAACTTTGAACATTCTCGTACACCCCTTCTTCTTTTCCTGCCCTTCATTTTTGTATCAAAGACATTTTTAAATTTTGTCTGCTATCATTTTTTTGAAATCTCTAAACAAACATTCCTCAACCGCGTCGATAGAAAGATTAATATCTGCCTAAAGCGTGTTTTTCGAATTTGTATCCCACTTTGAATTTGTATATATAATATATATATATATATTTGAACCAAGGTTATAAGGTATGTTCAATTAAAAAATCCCTTTGGTCAAAATTTGAAATGCTAAATGTTTTTAGAAAATTAAAGGAGCCAAATACCTGCTTCTGGTTTACTAATAATGCTATGCAGTTTATTTTGGCTGGTTTCCGAAAACGAGCATTTTGCTTTTGAAAAGTCAAATGTGTATATATATATATATATATATACACACATTTACCTGTGCTCAAAGCATACACAAAATGACTGGTCAAATATATCAAGCACACTATTATTAACGGCTATGAAACGCCTTATACAAGAGTACTTTACTCTTCGCTCAGCTCTAATTAATATATCTACCTTCAAAAAGTCATATAGAGATAGGGATAGCGCAGAGTAACCAGGCAAATACCTGATCAGCCATGGCCAGAATTGTCAGTAAAACCAGAGGCCAACAAGGAAAATCAAAGGCCAAAGCCAAGAAACAAAAGTCAGTAACAGCATCAGCAGCAGCCCTAGCTTCACGACGTGCTACTCATGAACAAGCCCCATCAGAATCTGATGAAGAAGTAGTAGAAGAAGGAGAGGAGGAGGAGGAAGAAGAAGATGTGGCTAGCTCACCATCTCAGAATACTAGAAGAGCATCAGCAAAAACCATTCCAAAGCGTCCAAAAACTGCCGGTCGTACTTCAAATGTTGGTGGCGGTAGAAGTAACAGTAGTAGATTCGAGACTCCTACCAAATCTCAGAAGGGAAGGCATCCTCCTTCACGTGCACCACTAACACACCGCACTACATCAACGCGTGCATCCCCTGCATCCAAAACACCAAAGAAGCCACGTAGATATAGACCAGGAACTGTTGCCCTTCGAGAAATCCGCTTTTTCCAAAAGAGCACTAATCTACTGCTAAGCAAATTGCCATTTGCCAGGCTTGTACGTGAAATTGCCATTGATATTTATGACAATGAGTTTACTGAAGAGGCTGTCGGCAGAAGATGGCAGAGTTCGGCTATCCTGGCCCTTCAAGAAGCAGCAGAAGCATATATGGTTCATTTATTTGAAGACGCGTAAGTACCTGCTAGGAGCATCATTAATAACCAGCCAAGCTTGCTATTTTAAATGGATGGGCCTTAGTACTAATGTTCTCTTTTATTTTAATCCTATTGATTTTATAGAAACCTGTGTGCTATTCATGCTAAGCGTGTTACGATTATGCAAAAGGATATCCAGCTTGCTCGTAGAATTCGTGGACCTTTTGGTGGTCTTGCCTAATATGCCAATACACACATACAGATTACTATTTATATTCATTTACAATTTTCACTACTAAAATATCTTTTCGTTATACCTCTTTTATTAAACACATGTATTCTTTTTTAAAGCACAGGGAAGGCTGTATAAAGCCAAGCTTTGACATCGTCAATGCCCTAGTTCAAGGCTTCTAATATACTGGGACCTTTCGTTCTCTGAGGTGACCAGTGTTGATGCCAATCTTGCTTTATTTTGCCCATTCGCCATTGCTTGGTTATGGCAAAGGTCGTCGTTCCCCTCCTGGCGATAAATATCTACATGATTCGAGTATATGCGTGTTTAGTCAAGGGGTTTTTTCTGGCATATGCTTATAGGAACCATGGATAAGAGCCAAGAATTGGTACTCCTACTAACCTTCTAGCAATGATCCGGAAAGCATGCCAACGAGAGTGTCTTGGGATTTGGTAGATATGTTACTTGCAGCCATAGCCATGTTCTTGGACTGGTCAAGGTGCGTTGTCAAGAATATTGAAGCCATAAATGTTAATGCAATGGACTGTAGCTGCGTATTCGCCGCAGCCAAAGACATGTTTAAACATCTCAACATGTGTTCTCTATTAAAGCGACAGTGTCATATGAAGATTTATTATTATTTCAGTTTTAGAGATTCTGGTTATACCTATGTATTTATGATAGCCTGGTCAGTTTTATGTTTTTTCTTACTTTGATTTTACAATTTCTGAGCAAGAGACCGCACGTATCATTTCAATGGCTGCTTTTAGTGTAGTCGATTGCGTATATTTGCTGGACTCTTCAAGCGTCCGGACTTGCTTTTCAACCTATAAAAACCAAAGTTAGTAGCACATGAAAGCTTTACATTAAACTTTATAGGGCCATGCACAATCAGTAGCTCACCTCCTTAGTATCTGCCAAATTATCTCCCAAAAGCAACATAACTTGATGCACTGCCGCCAAAACTCGCGTATCGCGCTCCTTGCCAAGCCGGGCTATCTGGTTATATATATTTATTGCAAAGGCTCTCTTTCCGATTCTATGATGGTACATGGCAATTCTCAAAACTACCATATCTTGTAGCCTGGCATCTTTTATCAGCCTGGCATGTTTAGTTTGTACTTCGTCCAGCGTCTATATTGGCTCGGATGTTATATGCTAATGTTTTTGGAATAGGCAACATTCTCAGTAAGATACTTGGAAACATTGGGTTTTACTTACACACTTGGCCTTTCCGATCTGACCGCTTTGGAGCTCGCTATCAAATCTCAAAAGCAAGATATTGGCATCCAGAAAATCGTGGCTAGCGCTATGTCCTGTAAAATAATACAACGAAAATCAAACAACAAAGTAAATTGACTTACACAGCCCTTTAAGTGCGAGACTGTAATTATTATATAAAATACATAATGTGTACACTTACCAAGACTTTGGCCGCCATTATTGAACGATTTCCGTGCATTATCCAATTGCTTTTCAAATACCTGGCTTTGGCTATCCTTTTTTCCACACAATGTGTAAAGAACCAAAATGACTGCATAGACCTCCTGGGGAGTTTTCCACTTCCAGCTGACAGTGGGCGCTTTTTGTACAGATTCTGAATTAGCAATGTTATTTCTGTCAGCATACATTGGATTCACTTTTGTGGTTGAGTTTATCCTTGGAGGAGAACATTCAATATCAAACCATGCACCACTGGCATCCTCTCTGGTCGGCGTTGAGGTTTTGTCAATCTTGAATTGCTGAATGTTTTGAGAACGATAGTAAAGCTCCTCTGTGCTCAACTGCCCGGCATTAGAGGATAGTTGTTGCTGGATCCTTGTCGAAATGTGGTGTACTTTGATGTCCAAACTCTGTTTCCATTGATTAAGTATACCGAATGCCTCTTGTAAAAGACCAACTGCGCCTGCGGTGTCCCCAGAGTGGATAAGGTATATGGCCTTCAGAATAACATAGCACAGCCTTATATGTGGAATAGTACCAATTAAAGCCTTGGGCTCTGTGTTTGAATTTTGTTGGCTATATACAGATTCGATTGAGTCAAGTATGCTCTTCATTTGGTTCCATTCATGTTTGCCAAGTAGCTTTTGTGCCTTTTCAAGTTGAAAGCAAACATGTACAGATATATCGTTTCTCCTTAAGGCATAGACAGCCCCGTGGTTCAGACAGTTTATAACGCTCTTCATGTCATCGTGTCTTGAATACATTTGAGAAAGCTCAAGAAGAATTCGATAAACCCATTCAAAATTATCTGAACTTTTTGCATCCATAAATGCCTTTTTGAGCCGTGCTTCTGCAATTTTCGAGTTATTGATCTGTTGTAGATACTTGCATTGGGCCATCAGCACAATGTTTTGCCAATGTGGGTCTGCAATTGTCCTTTCAACAATAAGTACAGCCTTTTGAAGTTGGAATTCCTGTGCTTCAAAATTATCGCACCATGTTCCCAATATTTCTGCTAGCCGTAAACGAGTGAGGACGGATTGAAGCGGCGTGATTTCGAAGCGTGCAATAAACAGATTTTCTTGATTGGCTGCATCCCTAAGAGTTTCTGCTTGTAGGATTACTTCAAGTGATGTGATGGCCTTTAGTATATGCGACTTCCATAAAGCTTGATGTCCCAGAATTTGTCTTTTGATATTTTCCGCTTGTTGCATATAGTCGTTGGTTCTGTTCATGGGCAGTGTATTAAGCACAAGCTGTTGTTCGGACTCTTTCGATCTTTCCACCATGGCCTTCGTAACAAAATATTCTGTCAGAGCCCAATATGTCTCTACTGACTCTATTTTGATGAATGTATGGTAACTCATACCAGGTGGTAACATGACCACTGGTTGCGGAGTAGACGAGGCCATTGATATAAACTAAGTTAATATCGGGGGGAAATGCAGAAATAGTCATGAAGCTGTTTGTGTGTCTTTATTGGTTATGTCAAAATTATGAAACGAACAGAAATGACCTTTGTTATGGGGAACTAGCATTGATCAAAAATCAGCTAGCTTTGTGCTTTTAATGGCTAAAATGGGCTTAATGGGGTTTCAAGTAACTTTTCATTGAAAATGACTTGTTCTTAAAATTGTGGCTCAGATAAAGTTAAGTTCAAAGCCGTGCTAATTGTAAAAATTCATAAAAACTTCAAATATTTCAAAACTACTCACCGATCCTTTATATATTAAACTTTTGAATTTTTTTTCGTGAAGTGCTTTCTGACAAATGGTTCCATGGTCTAATGGTTATGACACGAGACTCTGAATCTCGTAATCCGGGTTCGATTCCCGGTGGGACCTTATATTTTTTCCCTTGAAACAAAGATTGATGTTTTTTGATTTGCATATTCATCGCACAACCTCTCTTATCTTTGCAGTTTCATTTTTTGTACAGCAACCTAATACCATATTTAGAATGATGTTCACTCATACTGAGTAGATAAAAGCTTTGAGATAATTATAATGACCATATGGGCAATAATTTTTGAAGGGTAAATTTTGGGGACAATGATTATAGGGGAAATCACAGCCAAATGGATGTCCAGTTTTACTAGTGAACTTTCACCCTTCAAAAATTATTACCCATATTATGACTCTCTGGCCAACATACTCGCATTTCCTGTGTTTAATTTCAGTAGATGTCTTTAAATTTTTTTGATCATCATTAATAAATAGATCATTTCAATGCTATTTTCATTGCTGTTGGATAATTTATTAAAAAAGAGGAATGTTTATAAACAAGTACACAAAGAGTAGTCTAAAAAAGGTTTTTTTGTTTCTGAAAAAGGAAAGCAAGCATTACGCTTTGCTAATCCATATGAAAAATCGTGAAAAAAAAGTTTACAACAATGCAATGGGGCACAGCACATGGATATACATCAATACTTCGTTATAGTGTAAAGGTAGTCGATCAGGGGAAACAAGAGAAATGTAGTGAGTGATAATGTTATATGAAAGTGATGGTGTGTTCCCAAGGATTATAAATGGAATAAGAAGAGGAAGAGAAACAAGATTTAATGGTGAGTAGGGAGAGGATGACTGCTTGAATAGTGTCATGGAAGCTGTAATGTTGGTGATATTTTGGTTTATATATTAGCCTCGCTGTGATCTATGCATTACTTTGAGATTAACAGATTGCTCGATTGAATAAATTTTGGTTTCCCGGTGCATTTTGGGTTGCTGTCTCCGAGATTCAGTAGAAGACTTCGACTGTGCAGAGTTAAGAGATGATATCGAAGGGGATTCAAGTGGCAATGACTGTTTGGCCCCAGTATCATATCTACGGCGGTGTCTGTGTGACGAGATGTGAGGCACTTTGTGTGTAGGCGTTCCAAGGTTTCTTGCGATGCTGCCATATTGTCTTTCGCCACCAATGCTGTCACTAGATCTCCTCAATGTTGGTTGCGAATGCATCGTTGTGAGTTTTTGTCCTGGCTTGTAATTTCCTGGCTTGGGAGGAACTGGTGGAGGCGGTGGAGACCCGGATCCAGCCTTTCCGCGGTGATATCTGCGTTGGATAGCCATACCTTTATCTGCTCTCAAACTACCATTAGTGTTGTGACCCAGAATGGTCATTCCCAGGCCTCTTGTGGAATTTGAGCTGGTAGCTGGGCGTAATAATGGACCCTGGATTGATGCTGGAGCATCAGGTGAAATACCCAGAAGAGCAGCAGCTTTTGAAGGGGGTCTCTTGGTTTTGTGTCTGTTGGACATCCCTGTTAGTGAATTAAGTGATGAAATAGAAGAGGATTCAGAAGAAACAGATTCAAGGTCATCAGAAGAAAAGAAAGAGTCCGTTGAGCTTCGACTTTCTTGGATATCAATTTCTATAGATGGTGGTTTCTCAGAAACCAAAGGCTTTTGTTCAGATTCTTCAACCTCCTCTTCTTCAACCTCCTCTAGCTTTTCTTCTGGAATAGATTCTACCAGGCTGTTATTGGAGCTTTCGGCCACAGCTTCTTTGTCTTTACTAACAAAGTGGTCTTCCTTTGGCTTTGTTGTAAAAGGGTCCTCCTCATCATCAACAGCACAGCTCTTGAACAAATGCGTGTTTTTAGTCAAAGCAGATTTTGATGACTGTGTCTTGGTTACTGCTGGAAGATCAAGGCTATTAGATGTGCTAGATCTTTCTCTCGAAAACATTGATGTTATTTTGGCTGTGTGTGGACGAAGAGGTGATGATCCGAATGATCGTGATGGTGAATAAGAGCTAGAATATTGATTACCAAGCTTTGTGTGCCTCGAAGGTGATTGAGAAGGAATGCGTAGTGGGGTAACATTTGGGTGGTCGCCATCAGCTCCACTACTAAAGGACTTCTTTGACATATACCGTGCCATACCGCTGCTACTACTTGAGACTTCATAGTTCGTCTGCGGCCTTGGTGCATTCACTCCTAAAAGTTGCCTAGCCTTGGATGGAGCATTGATAAGCTTATGAATCCCAGTATCGACAGATGCCGTGAACACCTTGCTGTCTACTTTGGAAGGGCTACCTTTAGTTTGCTTTACTGGTGATGATAGGACTCCCTTTACATTCTTGAACTCTGACATAGAAATTCGAACTGGTGATTCTTGCAAAGAGGAATATGAAGTTTTTGGTCGACTAAATAGCGAGGTAGCGGAGCTGGGCCCGTTACTAGATGATGGGGATTGCGGGACGTTGCAGTTGACTGTCAACTGGCGCATTCCTTCCCGAGGCTCTCTTTGAAGACTCATGTCATAGAGAACATCTTCGTTGATTTGGCTTGTATCAATATTCGTCCATTCTCCAACAATGTATTCACCAATAGGTGCTGTTGAGACGAGATAGTTGCCCTTGTACTTGACCTGGAATTTCTGGATTTCTCTTATAATGGCAGCAACCTTGTAATGCTTGTCAAAGTTGATCAGAATTGACTTTGAGGTAATATCAATGTCCTTTCCGTCCTTCTCAGTATCGATTGCCTGAGCTTTCATATTTTCCTGCTCACGCTGCTTTGACCATGTCTCATCGTCAATTCCTACTGGTGAAACTAACTTTCTGCGACGCATATTGGGATTTCCATCGTTGATGAATGTCAAATCAGTAAGATAAAGCCCAAGGAATGGCAAAAATGGAGGCTCAGCCTTCCGAACCATGGCTCTATAATCCCTATAATTCCTCTCTGACTTGGTTGCCTTCTGGATTTCTTCGTTGAGTTTGCCAAATTTGCTGGGTAGAAGCGCCCATGTCTTCTTGAGCCTTAGGACAGCAGCAGAGTTTAGAGCACACTGAATGGCTACCACAGCATCGTAGTTTTTGAGACGCATACACTTTGATCCGACTTGAATAAAGTATTTTAGCATTCGACACCGACTTTCTGGAGTCTTTTCTAAGAGTATTAAGTGTGAGACCCACCTGGTTAGCTGGGTGTTCCACTGGGACATCTTTTTTACATTAACAGCCATTGATCCCGCTTTTTTGCTGAACTCACCACGAAGAAGTTCGTGGGGTTGAATGCTACAGAAATATTCACTCAGCAATATTGTGATCTGAATTGCAACTAGGCTTGGTGGGAGCTGAACAACACTTGTTATGTTTTTGTATGAATTGGATGATATGTCTAATCCAAGCGCTTCTTGGAAAAGCTCGTTTGCCTCTGTATCGACATCTGAACCAGCAGCATGTGTCGAATCGGCAAGTGATGCTCCAGATTCCAGTGAAAATGTGCTGACATCTGATGGTCTCCGTCTGCGTAGTTTATTGACAACAGGGCTCTTTAGATTAAAGTGGCCTCGACTACGCACTGATGAATTGTCTGGTGAGACTTGACTAGTTATCGATGAGGCTGAAGGCCTGCTAACTGGACTGGCAGGCAAAATGGGTTGACCCCCATCAATGCTCCTCGGAAGCAAAAATGTGTGGCTTGTTGGGGTATTCATCGTAGCCTGTGTTTCTTTAGACTTGTTGTGGACACGAAGCTTTTCTAGGCTGCTAGATCTGGCTGCGATCTTCACTGCCGAATTCGATTCAAGTGGTTTAGATATGCTTACAGCAGGCTCTGAAGGGGAAGAAAATACCTCTGGAAGGCCGTTATCTCGCGAAAGCCATGTAGTATCGCTTCGCATCCGTTGCTCCATGCCGGAAATGAGCTTTTCGCATGCACGAAGCTTGTGTCCAGAAAGCCGAGGGTTTTTTGAAACCTCGCTTGATAAGAATTCGGTAAGACGAGGCAGACACTCATCATCCTCAAGTCCAAACCAGTAGTCGGTGTACCAGGATCGAATGATTTGGTACACTCTGAGCTGCACGGGCCGCTGTTTCTTTTCCTGCCAAATCTTTGTTTGCTGCAAATCTATGCCCTCTGGGGGCTGTATGCGGTAGCGACGCATCAGTGCATCGCAGAAAAGGCGCGGTGTTGCAAACTCCCGAAATGTAAGCAAAAAAGCAATCTCGTAGTCAACCTGGATTGGACCAGGGGGAGTCAGGTACTCAATCAACGCCTCCCATGTGCCCCCATCAACTCTGCCCTCCATGTCCAGGCTGATGTCAAACTTGTCATAGGTCGATCCAAGATACCACATATTGTCTTGGCGCTTGAAAGACTTAATGATGGCAGAGCGATCCACGTCTTTTCCCAAAAGTTTTTCGATCTTTCTGGCACGCTGGGCTACCTGGTGGCTACGAATGTTGGCTTCAGCGTCAAACAGACTGCCCTGTTTAGAATCTTCAGAAAAGTTAATTGTCATTATCGAGTCGTGCCTCCGTGCTCCATCGCGCTGTGCACTTGATGTAGCGACTTCCAAAGGCTTTTCGCCACCCTTTGTTTGCGATGGGTTATTAGTAGGCTTGCTAGTTCCTCGCTCTTTTGAGCTGTTCTGAAAGACCTGGTAATGGCGGCGCGAGCTGTATTGTGATTTGTTCGGCTTTTGTGAACTAAAATGCTCTTTGAGTATATCGTTTGCATTTTTAATGGCCTCAAGCTCTGCCTCCGAGAGAATCTTGTTTTCAGTTGCTGATGGTATCTTGATTTTGGGGTCACTGTCATTGTTGCTAGACGCGTATGGAGACCGGGGAATATTCAGTCCTCTTAGTGCACGAGATATAGTGCGGTATGCTTCTACTGGATCGCTGAGAACAAATTTCTCTGTGTCAATATCGATAGTAGTATTACTTGAGGACTTGTTTTTGGTGTTGTCACTTTGGGCGCTTCGCCGTCTGCCTTTGTCTACAATTGAAGTTGGGGTGGTAGGTGAGCTGCACTCTGGGGCCGAGGACAGGGTAGGAGATGTGGGCTGGACATGTGCATGGTGCTCACTATCCACAAGTGTGTTGGATACAGAACCGGCGCTGGACACTTGTGGAAGTTCAAATAAGGGTGGAGGGAGCAACTCTATCTGGTCACTGTTCGGGCGAGAATCGGAAACCAATGTCCTACTTGGGCTTGATTGTATGCAGTCAGGTGCATGTAATTTGTGACTTTGACCGGTTGTATTGCCAATGGCACAGGTCAAGTCATTATTATCCTCCTCCTGCCTGTCGTTTCTTGAAAACATTGACCTCGTGGCCTGGAATGTTGGACTGTTCTGTAAGGCCTCGTGTGCAACCCTATTGTCCTCATCGTCCTCATCCTCGCTTTTGCCAAAAAAGAGACTTGAGTTGGATTTTTTATCAAATTCAAAATCATCCTCGCCTTCCAAGTCCAGTGAAGCTTGGTGCATATAGCGCTCGGTTGTATTGCGAATCGGAACTGTGGTCATCGTGGCTTGTGTGGTGGTTGATACTGTGGAGTGTGGCGGCATAGCATAGGTTTGCTTCTGTTGCCACGGGTGGTGCTGGTACTGTTGCTTTCTACTTCCTAAAGTTGGGAAAGATGGCGAGGCAAGGGATGGGTGCCTACCCATGCCCTGCCTGTGCTCAGTGTATGTATCTGCACTAGAAAGATCCCCATCCTGTGGGCTGTGCTTGCTAATTTTAGAACGGCTATAGTTTTTTGGAGACATTATTTCGTGTGTATCGATATTAATGGTAAGCGGAACGCGTGGTGGAGGCCTGCCAAACATTATGGCTATTCCGTACGATTCCACTTGAATATCCTGGTTCGACTATATAGCCAGTCTCTACTAGAACCCTTCTCGTATGGGTCGTGTAGGATACACTATCGGTGCTGTCGTTGCTGTTATTGCGGCGGTATGTTGGAGGGGTTGGCGTGTTTTGCTAATTATAGGGAAAATATATAAAGGTTTAGAAGGAGGCGGAAGAGGATGGGAGAGATAGAGATGTATGTGGGTAATGGAAAAAGCAAAAGAAAGAAGGAGGCAGAGGCCGCGTGGGAAGAGTAGTTTAGCAAGAAGTACACATTGATTATCAATGCGCTGTATAGCATAAAACAGCAAAGACATGAATGGGGTGGTCCACCTGTCTAGAATCTTATAATGGAAGGCGGGACACGCCAAAGAGGCACAAGGCAGGTGGTGGGCGAGCATATCCAGGCACACTCTACAAGGTTGATTGCGGAGTTCTTGTATTGCGCTCAGATGGTAGCAGAAAGCTTAATTTTTGAGGTTTATAAAAGGACACTGCCGCGACAATCAGTAAAGAGGGGGGAAGTGTAGTAGAGGCAATATAAGTAGCCGCTGGGGCGTATGATACAATAGTTGCTGATCATAAACAAACCTACTTGCCTTGAATAAGCGAGAGCCAAGGCGTGGCTCAACAGTTGGGGTTATTGATAGCCAAGTTAGCTATAGAGTACAAATGGTTATACGCCAACAAAGAAAAAGCTAAGAATGATAATAGTACAGGGAAAGTTGAGCACGAGGTGGGCTCCAGACATGCCCGTATTTATTCGGCCTGGGGAGGAACTGATCGACGCCTAGCACAAAAGGCAAACCCCGCCTGACTCAAAGACATAGCACAATTTTCGTTTTGGCAATACCATTGCATTTTTATGCATGAGCGCCCACAAACGCGATGCTCCTCAAAACACGCCAATATCGAAAACACGCCTAGTGGTCCATTTAAGGCGTACAAACTTCTAAGGAGACCAACGGTTGGTTCAAAGCTAGAGCTTAATTTCCTGTCAGCAAATATCTTAACCGCTTCCTTGTTTGGAAACCAGTCTTCTTGCGGCGATTGCTGTATGTATGAGCACTAAAACGCCTAGTCGCCGTCCCACAAACCGTCAAGGGCAGTGTCGCTGGCATTATGCCTGATTCACAATTACGATTTTCCCGCTCCCACAACCACATATGACCATCTTGGTCGACACAATTGGCGGCTACAGACCCCCGTAATCCACCCTACAATTCCCAAGGCCAGGGTCCATGTGTGCTGTGCCCGTAAATACTTGTGCCTCCACCTCCCCCGCCGCCGCCTCCACAGCCACCAGCTCGCCCATTAATCGCTATAGACAATCGGCATCCACCCACACAGCGCTGCTTGCCGAGCCACATTGTAAGGCGGCAAGGCGGCCTGCTCTTAGCCGAAAGGCAGAGTTGCTGCTACTTGCGGGGCTATGGGGCTAGAGAGATGTGCACGCTACCCACCAAGGCCTTGTCAAGCTCGGCTGTGCAAGGCTCCTATGAAGCCCATCCAGTCATATAAATCACGTTGGTCCGCAGATGCACGCGTGCGCTACAAAAGCCTACAAGAAGCCCAAGAGTTCCTGTAAACAAACATATCCTGGTGAATAGGGCACCATCACCTGGTGGTTTCTTGACTCATGACCATCTGCCATTATCACTCTTGTTTTCTCTCTCCGCCAAGCCCTTTGTGTGGACATCTTCTAAGGCTATGGCACTTGGCTATTCAAAGTCCACTTGAATTCCGCCTGCCGGGCTGCCTGTTGGGTACCACAGCATGCCATGAAAAGCCCGTGGTCCCAACAGGTTGCTAATCAAGGCCCCCGCAGGTTTAAGTGCCTATACTTCGGTGTTTGGATCACACTGCCAGATGTATAAATGATACTATACACACTCTCTCTTGAGCAGCTTCAAGTGTGAAGTAGAGTGATTTTCGTAGGCGTTTTCATCTGTGTTGCGTCACAAGCTTGTTCCGCCACAGGGTAGCGTATGATCGGCATGCCAAAGCCCTTTGATGGGCCTCCACCAAAGACTTGCGTGGTCAATTGGCCCCCTCTTTTGGTTCTTTTGCTATGGAAACTTTGGGTTTGGCGGCCTTTGAGAGGAGTTCCTGCGCCCACTTCGCCCTGTTCTGTATACATCTGAGTATTTTGCTGCTGCTCTCAATAGCTCATGGCAAAACCATTGGTGCCGAATTCAGCTTTGTAGCATTGAGGGCAATTGTCGCTAACGACCCTAAAGTTAAAAAACTGGATTTGGGACTGTGATGTACCACCGCCGCCGCAACCAAGCCAAGTTACTACTTTGTTTGCAGCAGCATGCAAGGCTATAAGCGAGCGGTGTCTTCGTCTAAGAGTAACTACTGCACTCCTGCAAGTAGAAGCATCCCTCGCACATAGACTCAGAAAAACGCCCATTGTGTCTAGAAGTTGGTACACACAAGTAAGTATCACTTAGGGCCCTCTCGCTATACACATATACCCTCTCTGTCCCCACCGCCAAGCTCTTCTGTGAACCAATTTAGCTATAATTACGAAGCGTGGCGTTGTGAAACATTTACCAACAGCAGCAATAATCGCACGAGCGTTGGCCTCCGCCCACACGCCCCCAGCCAATGTTGGACTCAAGGGCTTGTGTCCTGCCACTGTATGAGAGAGTGGGATCAACTAGGCTGCATACTACATATGATTGCCATTAAGTATGTGCCCTGGAGCTTCCCATAGACTTTGGTGGGCCAACATTTTACAGGGTTTAACCCCACCACCAAGCAATTTATAATGCACCTTAACTAAAGAGGCACTGCAGCAACAATGATGCTTCGATATAGGCATTTGTTCTTGTTATTAACACAGAATGCTGGTAAGGCCTTACGGGCCTAGGCTGTGCTTGGTGCATGGCAAAGCAGTTTTAGGTAGAGCTTAATGTTAGAGCACCGCTATAACCACTATTCCAAAAGAGCGACCACCCTGATGGAGAGGTATCAGGGCTATATTTAAGGATTTATTGGATGGGACCTATATTCCAGCTCTTAAAACCGCCCATTTTATGAAATAGGGGCATTAACTAACACAAGCCTGCTTCTCTCTGGAATTCTTTTCAAATATAGTATCAGGCTCTGCTTCATGTAAAACAGTTGCAGGATGATATTGGGTATGTCTGCCAATGTGCCATTGCAAATCTATATTGATAGGTAACGATCCTATTCAAATAATCTTAAATAGATGTGGCATACATTATCATAGATGCACATAGATTTGTCTTTTACTATGGCCTTTATATAACGCCGATATTCGGTTTCTATTAAGCCAATTCCAATAAACATACATTTAGATGATATGGTTTATTGTGCTATAGACCCTATTGATAGTCTATAGTTTATTTGTTTTGTTCAAAACTTCTCAGACTCTCCCCATTGAGAAATCGAGTTAATAACCATTTATTGTTTTATTTATAGTTTAGAACTCAGGGTTTATTTGATGTACATACCATTCTTAATCACGTTTAATGTATCTTTGTTATATGATTCCCAAGTCATCCTTCTAAGTTGGATATTGCCTTTTCTTCAAGCTACTAGCCTTGTCACCTTGCACTTTTTGCATTGAGTGGCTCAGATGCGGTATATCGCTTTATACTCGTCCGTAACTCGATCTCCTTTATTAATAATTATTGAGATTGAAGCACATTAAATGCTCACATCTCATTGTCCTTTAGCCGAAATTGCTTCATAGGGACAATGAGCTAGTTTTCGGGAGGTAAGGTCGATTTGGACATCATTTTAGTTATCAGGATATGGGTCATAATTTATGAAGGGTGACTTTTGGTGGCCGCTGATCATAGGGTGATAATCACCACTGATTAGCGGCC
>JANBPU010000104.1:22667-56225 GCA_027575805.1 Mycoemilia scoparia | reverse complement strand
AAAAATGTAAAATGAAGATTTTTAAAAAATTTAGAAATTCAAAAAAAAATTCTCAAAACTTATGGGAGGTGATTGTATGTACCCATATTCCATATTTATACTCTATAACAGCTTCATCCCAGTACATAGAAACCAGCTTTAATTCGTCCAGAAATTTGGACTTATGTCCTTTGGAAAAATAATGACATATCTTCAATTTGATATGAAACAGTAACTCTTTATGCATATCTCGTAAATATATTGGTTCAATCAAAGCAGATGAAATATAAATATCAATGTCAAGCGACCTCAAGCAGTTAGATTGTAAGGAGCAATAGACAGGGTGATGATAGAATATGGGAATTTGAAAAGCATTGGCCAAGAGCCTTTATATGATGCCTGAAGTTATTCCTAACCACCTCTTTTGGATAAACAAATGCTTTATTGACATTTGGATGGAACATGAAGTTTTGTGTTATGTAATTCTAAATTTCTCCCCTAAGAGAACAGTCTTATAAATTACCATCTAATTATGAAAAGTCTATCCAATGTGGATAGCATATAATGTGTATTTATTGGAAAATATAGCTTTGAACTACATTATAAATGTCCATTCACAAAAGGAGCTACTTAAAGCTCATCATGGGGTTTATCGGGTGTAAAATTGATTGCAGTATACTCTTTGATAAATGCAAAAATGTCATCATACTTGGTGGGACCTAATATATAAAAGCATTAGTAAAAGCAAAATACCTTAATATCTCATGCAGCTACATCAGTTTCTCAATCAATTACATAAATTATGAATGGCTATCATTGACTTACCCTCATAAACTTTCTTTGATTCAAGATCGCCATTGGGAGGCAGCATCACAATCTTTGGAAACTGATCGACCTTGAAATGAGCAACCAATTCGGTTTGGTCACTCGTTATAGTATAAAGCGTTGCTTTACGATTAACAACAGCAGCAAGCTTCTTCCAAAGTAGACTAGTATCCTTCTTTTCAGTGAACAAAATACCAACTATTTTATCATTACCCTTCTTGAATATCTTGGCCAAAGCTTTATCGACATTCGATGATTTCTTTGAAGATACGGTTTTTACAAAGTTTGGCAAATAATATTTTGCTTGGGTAATTAGTCCTGATGCTGTTCTGGGACCAGTATAGTCGATGACTTCTTTTTCAGCTCCAGGATTGCTCTTGCCCTTATTTGGTAGTAATATCTTCACAGTTGGAAATCCTATATATTTTCAAGTTTTAAAGATGGACCAATAATAATTACATACGTGTTTTTTAGAATATTAATATATATGGCAAGTTCTCCACCAAAAGAGAACAAACAGATACCCCCCCCCACACACACATTCTCTGCAAATCAGCCCATAACCCACAAATTTTAGCTGGTGACTCAGTGATGATTGACTAGTATCCATTTAGAGGGGAGACTGCTATGCTTGTTTGCATTGAGAATTAAAATGCTTAACATATTACCTTGAACTTGATATTTCTGGCATAATGGTTGGTTGGTTTGCTTGTCACAGTCAACGGCAAAATACTTTGCAAGGCCTTTTCCCTTTGTTGCTGCCTTTATGTATTCTGGTTCAAATCTAGTCACAAATAATAGCATCGTTGGGATTAAGTCAAAAAATTATATAGAGATCTTGTATCATGGGATATCGAAATCTTACTTTTGGCAGTGACCACACCAGGGAGCAAAGAACTTTACGAAAACTGGAAGCTACGTAGATACAATAAGCAAGTTTTAGAGTGTCAAGTTATTGATGTGGTTTAAGGAATAAATAAACTTTTTGCAGCATACATTTGTAGAATCAACGGCTTTCTTGAAGTTTTTGTGGTTCAAGAGTGTAACTGGACCGTTTTTGCTATACCCTGCATAGCAAAGAGTGACAAAGAGGGAATAGAAAATAAGTACAACTGAAAAATAGAAATCTATCTTCATTGAGAAGTTATTGGAAATAGTGTTAGATCGAGTCCAGTGATACTAAAGAGAAAGAGAGAGAAAAGAATGTAAACATACAAAATAAATTAAATAATGGAAAGGGTTAATAAAAGAGTAGTAAAGAGTTAATTAGTTATGGGCAAAAAATATGAATTGTCTATTATACAGGTTTTTTATTTTTTTCCAGAGAACGAGATTGGCTTGGTTGGAGAGCGTCCGAGATACATCTAATTGTTTCGGGTTCGATCCCTCTAGGACTCTTAAACTCTAATTATCCACAATGAAATAACAACGTATCAGCTTACAAAAGACATCTTCCCGGATTGTCTAGTATGTTACCGAATAAGTTGGTATAAATGATACTATGAGTGGAAATCTTTTTGCTTAAAACAAATTTTTTATTTTTAGATAACAAGTTTCCTCTCTCCAATCCAAAAACCTACTTATTAGTACTTTTTCTACTTCAACGAAAACCCTGATTAAAAGTTATATATGTTTAAATTTATTACTCGTAAGCCTTACAGTCACTCTATGTAGACTTCATAAAAATATACCATAATTTTGAAGAACAGTTTTTAATGATGGCAAAAGCTCTGATGTGTGCTTTGATATTTGTTGTTCTTTAAAGGATGTTGTGAAACTGACTTTTGAATGTATATAAGGGTAATAATTATAGGGACAAATACAGCCAAATGTATGTCCAGTTTTACTAGTAAACATTCGCCTTTGAAAAACAATCTCCCGTATTGTAACAATTTTAATCAACAAATAAAAACATAAGACATTTAACAAAAATAGTGTTGATAATAAACAACTAAAAGATGGCTCCAATATTATAAAGACATTTTTCAAGTTTGATGTTATACAAGTAGTGGCAGAAATATATATATACGTGTGAAATGATGTTATTGGTTATTGTTTTTTATGACAGAGTAGCACTATTGCGGCTCAATGAAAGAGGCGAAGACATTGCTAATGGACCAGGCTGTTTGACGTTTGCAAGTGGTGATGCTTTTGGCAAACTTTCCAAAGAAGTTTTGCTACTATCCATCATGACTAGATTATGTCCATTGCTGCTTTGTCTTGACAGTGCCATTGAAGACGATGTTGATGATAATTTCTGGCTGATATTATTTTGATGAGGTGTTGCGGAGTCGCTGTGGTTTCCCAAAGTTGTTGCTTCAGATGACATTTTTGGGGACTTGAACAGCGAACTGTTTGATCTACCAAGGCTTACTCTTTTGCTCATGGATGACTGGTGTCTGTGGTGAATATTGCTCATAGATGTAGATCCACCAGTCGACGATGATTTATCCGACGAATCGCGACTAAGTCTTAGGTCAGACAGACTGTTCTTGAGCCATGACGAACTCATACTAGCACGACGCAATTTGGATGCAAGTTTTGTTTTCAAATTCGAATTGCTGCCATTTGGGTTATCAGCATTGTTACTGGTGCTATGTGGAGGGGAGTAGTCGTGGGATTGACGAACATCATGGTGTCTGTGAGGTGAATCAGATAGCAATGCCTGAGATCCTGATGCTGCTGCTTCTTGGACCATGGCTTGGTAATCTGGCTGGGGTCCCATTATAGTGCGAATAGAATCCTTGTTGATTTTTGTCTTTGTATTTTTGCGTACGAGAGACGGAGATGTATGGTAATGATCCTTTGAATCACCAGAATTGGCACCGTGTCCAGATATCAAGGCCATAGCCCGAGACTTCCAGCTACTGTGAGAACCATTTTGAACTGATGGTTTTGCAACGCTGATAGATGCCCTTCTATAACCCCCTCCTGAAGACTTGGATTTGCGGATCTTGAGAAATGAAAGCTTAGGGGATTCTTCTGGTGAGCTTGGTGGTGACAGATATGAGAATTGGCCACGAGTCAAGGGACGGTGGGCAAAGTAGTCATCTTCATTGATTTGTGTGGTGAGGGTAGCACGTTTGGCCATGTCATAATACGACTCGTGCAATGCGGTGAAATCTATGTTCCTACTTTCATCGATGGAATGGTGATGATTTCCGACATACATGTGTGAAACTGATTTCGAGTGCGATAGTAGGGGATTTTGGAACATTTCATCGTCTTCATAGCCCATGATAAGTGCGCTGAGAGCAGGCGATACTGATCTTGAAGACTGCTGTTCCTGATCTCGGACTTGACCTTCACGACCATCACTGATTGCTTGAAGTTCAGGAGAGGATGGTGGTGTTTCCTCTGAAGCCGATTCAGGTAGTGCCTCAAGCATTCTATCCCATTTGATTCCAGTGATCGAAACATTATGTGAGTCAACAATTCTGTAATCTTCGCTATTCAACGATTCAGATTTTATCAAATCAATACTGCGTATATTTATATCATCAATGGAACTAGCATTGTCATCGGCTATATCGACGCCACGGCTGGATACCTCTGAATTTTGGCTATTAATTGACAATGTGCTGCTCTCTTGCGGTCTACTTATGGATTCAACAGTTTCGTTTGAATGAATGCTGATATGACTTTCATGTGGAGCCAACTTTTCGGCAACGCTAAATTGGCCATTGGGGGTATAATCAATCGACTCGGTGTCTAAATTTTCAGCAGGTCCTGCTGTAACACCGCTATCGTTAATGTCAGACCATTTATCCAATGTCATTTGGGCAATTGCTGGACTGGTAAGGCTATTAGTGTTAGTAGGACCAGGGACTGACATCTCATCGATCAAGATGTTGGCACCATCTTCACTAGTATTCCCAGAAAGGAACAGTTGTGGTCCATTCTTGGGACTAACAGCATCAAGCAAGTTGTTGAATTCATTGGTATCGTATTCTTCAGCACTGATGCCCTTTTCGTACAAGGAAACCAGTTGAGCAATGTCACCGGAGCTAGAAATGCTAGTACCACCGGCACTTGGAAGATCAGCTGAGTGAAGTGGTGTGCGTTTAAGTATAGGCTTAATTGAATTGCCACTCGAAACGGCTGGAGATCCTGGAATGGTATCAAGGGAATTGGCCTGTGCAATTGCTGTTTCCCAAGCAGCATTAGCAATCCAGGTATTGATTGGAGACAAAGCTGCTGGTGCTGGTGCCATAATCAATGAAGATATGGTATCAACATTTGGTGCTAAATTTACAACAGAGGACATTTCACCAGAGGATGTGTAGACAGTTTTCAAGGTAGGAGTCATTGCTCTATCCAATTCACTTGGGGTAAATGTTCTTGGTACAATGTCAGGTGTTTCAACTGGGCGAAGCATTAGACAGTCATCGACATCACTGTCATTGTTGAAATTGAATCTGGAGCTGGTTGCTGATAGCGGAAACTTTTCTCTTGAAACGTTACTGTTCTGCACAAGAGCTTTGCGATACATTGGTGATCTTGGTGCCAACGAAGAAAACTGCGAGCTTTGTTTGCTGGATAGGCTTGAAACGCTCTCAATCTTTCTCAATGATGGTGGACCCCACGCACTATTGCTGATTGGTCTAGGTATGTTGGTTGATTTCATACGAGACAGTCTGGGTATGGATGACATTGAGCTCTTTGCTGATAATCCTACTTTTGCGGCAACTGGCATTTTGGGGTAACCTCCAGTACCGGAGTTGGTGGGAGAACAAACTTTGCTATCACCCTTCGAATTTGCTGCGCCATTAGTTTGCCTTGATACCATTGATGTGGGTGGATGAGATGCATGAGCAGGTGATTTAGTATTGCTGGTGCTGTTTGGAGAAACGACATTATGCTTATGCCTTCCAATTACAGAACTAAAGATACTACTGCTCCTTGATGGTGTATTTGTCCCAGATGAATTCTTTGCTTTGGACTTTTCAGCATTGCTATTTCCACCTTTCATCGACCGAAGGGTATTTGCAATCTTTGTGCGGAAAATGGTCGATTTTGTTGGTCTTAGCAAACCAGTTGGTTGAAGATTGTTGGAAGAATTGAGAGGCTTTGGATTAATCCCGTTTGGTGAATTGCAAGGGTCAACTGAAGCAGTTTCTGTTACATGGGAGCTCTTTAATGCCATTGGGAATGATTTTCTACCGCCTGCTTTAATACCACCGGGCTTATTCATGTTGTTGTATGTTGTAGTAATACTAACCGAATTTACGGAAATATGACCAGCACGCAAATCCGTAACAAATTGACCACTGCCTTCACTTGAATCTAAGGATGACATTGTACTATTTGAATAACGCGCAGGATTGTTGGATCCAATTCCAGACGACTTTAGGGTCCTGTGACGACTAATAATCGAACCTGGGACAGTGTTTGTCAATTTACCACCACCTCCGGATGTTATGGACTGAGGGCTAGGAAGTGCAGACCTGGAGACGAGTGTTGATGATGATGATGAGTCGATTGGTGAATTGGCTGGAGATATATCTCTGGACAATGGCGATGCAAGCCTTTTTGGTTGGTCGCTGAGTGGTCGTCTGGTAAGTTTGGCTCTTGGCGTGGGCTTGACCAGTCCACTAGCTGAGGTTATGGTGGCTGCCTTTCTAGAGATTTGAGGTCCATCAGTAGTTATGAACAGTGGACTTTTAGGTGCTGCTCTCTGGGTTGCAGATAAAGGAGTGGCAAGAGAGTGCTTTGCGCTGCTCATACCATTCCAAGTGGCTGATTGCGACATAGGAACGAGGGGTGGAAGTGGTGGTTGCTGTGAGCGATGCTGTTGCACATCATCACTATTACCACTGTTCTCGTAGGGCGATGTTAAACGAGTATACTCTGAATTTCTTCTTACATGTGGGATATTTGGTTTTTGCAAACCACTATCTCCAAAACCTATCTTGTATGAAGAGGATGACGAAGGTCCTTTCAAGAAGGAAACCGAAGTTGCCTGTCGGAGTTTTCGACCTGATGGAGGACCAGCACTAGTACCGTTATTATTACTGTAGACACCGCCATACTCTGGCGTAGTAATTCTATTATTGTCATTGGTACCGCGTTTTATGGTAGTGACAGAAGAGTAAGACCAGTTCTTTAGTAACCCAGGGCGAGTAGGTCGTGTGGCAGATTTTGGAGCTGGTGAGATAATATTTGTCTGTGTAGAAGAAAATGCATTGATGGTGTTTTTTGAAGTATCTGGGAATGTTACTCTCTTGGCTGAAGTCGACCCAAAATTGTCCAACAATAGACTGGTGGGGGGCTTGAGCTTAGTTTCACCACTACTGGAAGAGGGCCGCATCGGGATAAGTGCACCCTTTTCCCTTTCAGAAATATAACTGCTGCCACCGCCATATTGTGTTGTGCTTTGAAGTGAAAGTGATGGACCAATGTTTGAGCCTTTTAATGTGGCCAATGTTGAAGAGGTGATGCCATTCAAACCACCACTGTCGTTAACAACATAGTGGCCATCACTATTTTCTGCAGAGGTTTTGACGTATGACTGAGGGTTGAGCACACTTTGCTCTGACACCGACCTTTGGAGCTTAGGTAGCCTGAAGTTCTCAGTCAATAGTGGAAGCATTGAACTCTTTGGTGTGAGTTGTCTGAGGGGTGCATTTCTAGGTGGAGTATTTACAATTTCATCAAATTCTCGAAGTCGACGCTCAACTGTATCATCAACATTGCAGAGTAATTCAGAATCTTCTTCGCCTAAATCAGCAAGCACAGAAATATTGAAATCAAATGAAGGAATTTCAATATCAGCGTGATAAGACTCTATCATTTTGATGACATCAATGCTGCGAATAAAATTGTCGCGCTCAAACTGCCATGAGCATATCATGAATGAGAGCGAAGGATTGCTGAGGTGCATTAAGGGCACTGGACGAAATGCGCTTCTGGATTGTGAAGGTGGCTTAATACGTGAAGGCATTGTACTACTTCGCCGTTTCCCATGGTTTGAGCTAGTCCCATTGTAAGCCTTGCTTAGGACCCTCAATATAGGTGGAAATGATTTTAGAGCAATCTGAAGGCGCATATTATCGAACTCAATATTCTCAATTGTTGGATATGAGCTATTTTTGGAAAACATTATCTGTTTGATGCGAATGGAGTCTTTTGACAAACGGTAGCGCCCTGAAATTAGAGAGTAAATGTCAATCTTAAAGAAGAATAGAAGTGCAGGTAATTCTTTTGGATTTTGTTCTTTGGGCAATGGTTCTGGGTGCTGTGGTTGTGGTGTGAGAGTTAGTTGGCGGGTATTGTCCTCAGCTGATGTTCCTGGCGGTATTATTTCAGGTAAATCATCGCTCTTGTCAAGACTATCCTCATCGCCAAATCTTATGTCCAAACCCTTAGTTGGGTTGCCCTTTAGGTCATCAAACGAATCCTTTGGCATCAAATCGTTTGGAGATGCGTCTTTGATACCAAGTCTTAAGGTTTTTGCTCTATTACTGGCTCTAAATATGTTTTCAACAGAGGGCCTTGTTTTCCCTTTAGTATTGGTAAAGAACAAATTATCTGGAGGCAATTCATTTTCGAGTGATTGCAATGTGTCGATTTCAAGCAACGAATTGTTAAAAATCTGTGATGCGTGTGTGGAGGATCCATGTGAAAACCCTGGCTCAGTATGCCCCCGTCGCTTTGCCGAGAACCCAGAAGTCGAACGGACACCGCCGTTATTTATAGTAGCAAAGCGCTGACCAATAGATAGTGGTGTACTGTAGCCACTGCTGTTGTTGCTAGAAACGCTGCCACTACCGCCAGCAATGCTACCATTATTTTCGCTAGAATGAATCAAAGACCTCAAACGTCGTTCACTCCAAGTCTGACTACCACTCAACCTTCTCTGTTCCTTTTCAAGGTGGTCGAATTGATCCAATATTTTCCCAATCTGGTGGTTAACCTGATCACCCGATTCTCGCCCAAAGAATGGTGATTCTGGTGGCATTTGGGATGACAAAATATCATCGCTATCAATAGACAGCCGCCGGCGATTTTCCAACAGTGGATCTGGTCGATTGGTACGTGGTGTGTCAAGAATAGACCTGGCACGGTCTACAAGAGAATCTGCGCGAGCGCGACCCCTGATACTAGCACTGGCACTGGAAATACTTCCATTCTGAGAGCCAGAAAATCTTCTTAATCTACCACGAGAACCATTAGCAAGCATTGAGTCGCCTATAATAGGTGAAATAGGACGACTGGTCGGGGGCCTCATCATTCCATCAGAGGCATTTGAGGATGTCACGGTGTGGCGTCTGTATCTTTCACGTCTGATGGTTGTAGCTGGTGTTGCTGTTGCTGTACTCCTGGGCGCAGACAAGGACAAAGATGAAGAAATGGCACTAGTGTAAGCATCTTGGACTTCGCTCGTTAGTTCTCTTATAACCCTCATTTCATCCTGGTCAATCAAGCCATCAGGCGTGACTAGCATTAAATCATCAGAATATGCCTCTTGTGATGATGATGCACTAATAATGTTGGCAGGTGGTTCTGGGAAGTGACTTAGAAGGCTTGAAAAAGCATCACGCGACCCGCTTGGACTATTTGGAATGAATGAATTCATGTTCTCCAGAAAACTGTGGCTCATAGGAGTCGTCATTTTGACGTCCGCTGTATTTGCAATGGTGGTAGTAGGGGTAGGAAAGGCAGTGTTAGAAATTCCTTCGAGGTTTATAGCAGAAACTGACGATGGTGGTGGTGGTTTATGCATTGCTGTTGATGACTGAGAATAAATTTCGTTAGCACTAATATTTACAGTGTGCTGGCGATCATTTATATTGTTATTGTTTATGTCTTTACTAAATAAACCATTGATGTTGTCTGTAGCAACATTGCCACTTTGGTCTTGATTGTTATTATTGACTGTTGTGGTGGTTGTTTGTGTTTGTGTTGGTGCATCAGAAACAGAAGCTTCATTATTACTATTGTTGGCAGTAAATTGAAATTGTGTGAATGTAGTGCAATCATCCACCTCGTCTTGCTTGTTGCTGTTGTCTGTAGCCAGATCTGACGACAATAATTCAGTCTGGCTGTGTTGGTAGTCTGGATTGAGTTTGGACCGGCTCATGGTCTTTTGGTGCTGAAGAGGGTGTCGTGCGAGAAAGGAGGACTTTATTTTTGGGCCAATATTTTTATGCGAGTGTAATAGTAATGAGGAATGGTCAAGGTCATTCTCATCGCATGGAAATTTGTCAGTTACTTGGTCAAAGTCCAGTAGACCAAGCGAGTCTACTGACGTGTATCTCTTGATGTCTTTATCGTTGGCCACCATAGTGTAGTATAGTATTGGGGGCTGCGAAAGGCCTGTGCTTTCTCTCGCTGTCTTTATATGTGTCTTTAGAACCTATAACCAATAGCCTGCTAATCAACTACGGTTGATATAGCTCCGAAAGTATATACTTAAATCTATGTATGATTGTATATCAAGAAGCGAGAGACAAAATATATCTTGTAAGTAAGCAGGTAGTAAATATATGTGATGATTGTGTATGCTATGCTAAGGCTGTTGGTTGTTGTGCTGTGTACGTGAGTGTGCGCTTCTGTGCAGGCAAAAAACAGATGACAATTATAAATGCACTTTTTAGTTGAGGGACTGGCCCACAACGACAGCAAATATATAAAAAGAGGAGCCTTGTATATAGGGAAAGGAAGAAAGGCAAGATAAATATTAATGAAGAGCTAGGAAGGAAAAGGTTGTAAGGTGAAATCAGAAGACAAAAAGAAAAAGATGACCATGAAGGTTCCTAATGCTGATGCTAGTGCAGTCGGCAAGAGACAGAAAGACAGAGAGACAGGATTGGCAATGAGTGTATCAACCAAAGTGCAAGGCTTAAAAATGGGGGAGAGGGTATGCTTTACACACTTGAGTAGTAGCCGTGGGAGCCAGCAAACAGGCATACACACTGTCACTCTCACTCATTCACAGCACTGAGAGAGAAAAAGAAGGCCAAAGTTCAAGGTCGTCGGTCAAGGCTTATTTAATTGCACCAAATTCCAATACAATCGATGCACAGCAAAAGCATCCGATTACACAATAGTGGTGGTAGCAATGAAGCGTGTGCAGAGAAGAGGATGATATATTTATGTGGGAATGGCAAGATTTTGAGCAAACAGTAAAGCCGCTTACTTGTTATTTCTGTCTGTTTGTTATTATTGTACGATAGTGATGGTGTGGGCGCAGTAGTAGTAGTAGCAGTATTATACTACAAATTTGTTCCTTCTGCTGCGAGAATCGAGAGCGGGTGTTGCTGATTGGGATAGAGGAAGCCTTTGTTCTGAAAACAAAATGTGAATGCAATACACGCGTATAGAGAAATTTAATACATCAGTGCTGACAGCGTCCAGCAAATAAAACTGTGGATAGTGCTTTGTACAAATGACAAGAAGCACTATAACTGATTGTGTGCCAACTAAAATGCAAATGCTCTATCTTTTCTACTGTCTGCAATGAGCGGGGAGGATGATGCCAAGGCGAGAGGGATCGAGCTTAGTCTAGTAGTTGAAAATATGTCAATAAATACAAAAATAGTTTAAAAAGGATAGCAATATAAGCAAGTGAATGTTTGATGACGACGCCGAAGGCTTGAGTTGTTTCTCCTCCAGCACCTGCCAAAAATACAAAACCTAATGCTAGCACAGCTGCAAAGATACTGGAGCCTTGGAGCAGCGATGTTCCTGCTACCACAACAAAATAACAAGCCATCAGGAACCAATTAAAGCGACGACGGAATGAAGATCCATACACAATATGTCACCTCAAGATAAACGAGCAGCAGCCATCAAAACCACCCAACAGTCTCTCCCAATAATTTATAGTAGCAAAGCAGCCCAGTCCTCACAAACAACCACTGTGAAATCTTCCCGTAATTTGCTTGGTTGGCTTTATTTGTCTCCCAGCATCCTGTTTCCGGACTGTAAAATGAACCCGCTTCTACCCCACACTTTGAAACCAGCACATATTAAAGGTATATGCATTATTTTTCCATTGCTCATTGTAAAGTGCATAATAACAATAGGCTCTCGGCTGTCTATCCTTTACCGATTAGTGGTTACCCATGGCTTTAATAGCAGGATTGCACCCGGAATACGTTCCTTTGGGCTTTATTTCACAACACAGAAGACAAATAATATTACTAAAAAAACTAAAGCATACAAATATATAATATAACCACAAATGTTAGTACAAGGAATCTCGCTATGGCTATTATAATAGTGTTGGCATTGGCATCAGTACTCACCAAAAGCCTAGAGTCAATTGCTACCCAAGAATATTATATAACGATGTGCCCACCGCTGCACACATTACCCAAATGAGCTTTGCATGGATTTTGTAAAGTAAAGCAGGCTTACCACTGACTGAGAGCTGCTGCTGCGAGATGGCCTGCTTTAAAGTCTAGCCAGGACTGAAGCTAATGCGTGTCCACACATTTCTAATATAAACCCATAATTATGACCATGTACTATATAACAAATACATTAGTATTACAACATACTGGATAATTCAGCATATAGATTTATATACCTTTTGTATTGGATATAAAACAGCAAGAGCCAAAGAATAAGTAGAGAAAGTGTGACGACTTGCTACAAAAAATACAAGACTATTAATGGTTTTTGAAACAGATCTAATGTGTTATTCTACATAGTGAAACTAGTACTAGAAACGTTCAAGGAAACAAATATATATCAGAACATTGGTTGGAGTATTCGTTGAAGTAAAGGCACACTACAGTTAAAGCAAAACAAGTAGTATGGCTGAAATACTACATTGCTTATAAATTATTTTGCTGGGATCCACCCACAGCCAACATATGGCCGACCAATTGTGAAGCCAAACCATATGGATCATAGTTTTTGAAGGATGAATGTATTCTAGTAAAAGTGGGCATCCATTTGGCTGTGATTGCCCTTATAGTCATTAATTTTTCAAAAATTATGATCCATGTATATATATATATATATATTGGGTAACGGTGTAAATAGAATGTAGAGAACAGGTTTTGGAAAGAATATCAAAAGATTGAAATATTAAAAATAAGTACCAGAGTATAAGATATAAATGCAAATTCCTGTGCTAATGCCTAAATATTCATCTATACATTTATATACTACAATTTTTAAAATTTGCATGTGGTGCTATTTTGTGAAAATAGCCACCAATCACGATTTCACTGCCTTCCTATGAGGCTTATTATGACAATGATTCCCCTTTATATAGGACAATGATTAGTTACTCCCCCATTTGTCCTCTACTTTATTATTATTTTTCTTTATTTTATCTTATAATGATAGCCAGTTTCCTTTGGCTAAGCAGGCAGTTTTATTCTGCCTTCCCATAACTCTTATTTTTCCTAAATACTGGGTATTGCCCACAATTTTCTAGTTTAACAACAACATACAGAAGTTTTCTTTTCAATAAAATATTACCCATATCCCTGCTGTTTTGCTGTTTATAAGGACACGCTGGTCCTCCCTGCTGCTTATTTCTGTCCAGGATACGCTGAATCCTGCTGCTGTTTTCCCCTTGCTTTCCCCTATTTTTCCTTTATTACTTTCCTTATCTTATTCCCTTATTATTTATACCAAAAATCCCTAAAAATTCATAAAACCCCAAAATCCCCTAAAAATATTATCCTTCTTCCTAAATTTAATATTATTTATCCTATTTCCCCCTTCCCATGACTCCTAATAATCCTTCTAAGAATAAGAGTGAAGTGGGTTTGACCCTTACCGATAGCTCTACAGCAACAGACGATTCAAGCATCGGTGGTTTAGTGGTATAATTGCCGCCTGCCACGCGGCAGACCCGGGTTCGATTCCTGGCCGATGCAAACTTTTTTGTCAATTGCACAACAAGCCCCAAGTTGAATTGCCTGACCACTTTTTAATTTTAAAGTCAACTTATTTTCCAATACATTTTTACATTGTTTGAACAAAATCATAATTATTTAGTAAAATCGAGTCACCTGTTTCAATTTAAACGTAAGGCTCTATACTTGGATTCATTGTATGCGTATTTATGTATGTATGGAAAAATAATGACAATTGAAGTAAAATAAACACAGATAGACAATGAAAAGAAATGCTTGTTAATCTATTTGCCTTGCTTTCTTTCTGTTGGTTGTTTGGGATGAAATTGATGCGTTGCTTCCCCTCCTCCGTTTCTATATACAATGATAGTGGTAGTAGTAGGAAAGAGAAACAAACAAGACATGCCAGGTTAGTTTAGACTAAAGTAAAAAATCTCACAGAGGATAGTGAGTGGGTGCTTATTGACGTATTTATGCAATGTATGGCATCAAAAAATACTTACAGGCCCAATGGGCGTAGCTAACCCCAAGCTTGAAAATGTAAAATCATGCTCCATGTCTTTTACGATTGGCTTAATGTTAGCATCGCTGATTACCTTTTCAGCTTTAGCTTTACTTGGATACTGAGATATAAGGTTGTTCTTTTTGTGTTGCAAACTCTTTATGTCATTCTCAGTTTTATCAACGTGCTTTTTTATTTCGATAAAGTTGAGTATCAGTTGTTGTAGCTCGTCAAATCTGTCGCACACAGCTGCTGTTGGCATAGCTGGACGTGGCCAAAAACTTGCAGAGCATACTATTAATGCAAAATTTGGAGTATAGAACATAAATTGTTATTAATTTAGATTGTTTTGATAAGCATTTACACACACCCTTCATCCCACATAGATGCATACAGTAATGTATTTTGATAGGTGTGCAGTTTATACAATGTTGTTTCCCAGAGATCTAATGAGGACAGACCCCTCCCCCACACACATGAAAACTCAAAATAGATATATTTGAAATAGCACTTACCAACTCCTAAATCGTCAAGAATGTTCCGTACAGGTTCAAGCTTATTCTTTGGCATAGGCATAGCTTTATCAGATCGCAAAAACACGCCCGGGCCAAGTTTGACATCTCGTTTAGCAACAATCACAGAAGACCCGTCTTGAAGCTCAATTGCTGCCATGGTTGGTTGAATAAGATGGTCATCACTGCCAAATGTTAATTTTCCACCCTCCTCTAAGGTCGAGAATACTAGCTTTTGTTTGGTAAGACCAGAGCCTGGTGTTCCTGGTGTTGGTGCTCGTACAACCCCCGTTCCACTACCACTTCCAGCGGCAGGAGTCGCTGGTGTTGGTGTTAGAATGGCTCCACTTCCAACTTGGGCAGAACCAGATGTCAGGTTTCCAGATTTTGGGTCAACTGTAGCGGTAGCAGCAGCGTCTGAGCTTCTTCGGACATATGGTCGTTTAGCCTATATGGTTAATTTGGTAAAAACAAGACAAGGTTAGAGATGTTTAATAGTAATGAGGAAGATGGCGCAAAGGGGCATTTGGTTGATACTTGCCTCAGACTGATCACCTCCTGCTCCAACTGCACTCAGATTAACAGTGACAATCTTGGGTGTAGTCTCTTCAAACACTGAATGATTTCTCAACAGCATTTCCCGCTGGGTTATGAATCTTCGTTGATTGGCCTCAATGTTCCTAGCCTCATATAGCAAAATTTCTTCTTCCTCGATTTCTTCTTGAGTTCGACTATATAGTATTTCTAATAGGCTTTTTCTTTTTTGTTCTTTTTCTTTGTCAAAAGTATAATAGGCTTCTGGTACAATGTAGCTTGGCTTTTGTTTTTCAGGCTGTGCTGTTTGCTCTTTGTCTTTTTCTTGCTCATCTTGTTTTTGAGATGACTGTTTTTCGCCAGTTTCATTATTATTGTTCTCATTATTCTCGGATTCACTGTCTGCTATACGACTACGCGATCTTGATAAATTGCGCATTACTGTGTAGTATCTGTCCTTTAAATCTTCAACTGACCTTTTCTTTGCTTCGGAATTTGATTGGCTGAAGTGATATCTATCGTGTATTATTATGAAGCGTAGCTCGAATTTTTTGCATAGTTCGAATAGATAGTCTGTTTCTTCTTTTGTCCATCCAGGATCTATAATTATTATTGTTAAATGCTGGTTTAAGGTACATGTTATTTGTGTTGTTTCTTTTGTGATTGGAGTATGAGGTATTGGCTATTGGTGTTACCTTCAAGGTATTTGGTATATTCCTCGTCTGTATACATATCTATGTTTAGCTTGGCATTGTACTTTGTATAATAGTAATCTACATTTGCAACAAACGCCAGATTTTAAATTACATTTCTTGATAATGGTGTTGTAGCGCCATTATTATCTAGGAATAATATTTATATGGATTAGCTTTATAATTTATTACCTTTATACTCTTCATTCGACTTTGTCCATCTATACAATACCAGATCATCTTTGCGAGCACTACTTGTAAATCCCTTCCATACCCTATATATTCCGCATAAACAAGGGGTCATTTAATATATACAGATATATTTCAAAAGATTAATTGATCGAAATCTTGTATTTACCATGGTGTATGTTCTTTTTTGTCCTTCTTGCTTATTATGTGGGTTGGGATAGGAACAGAGACGGGTTTGTTTTCTTGGTATAAAGAAATAAGTTCCTTCGATATAGCATTTCTATATTCATTGTCTAACATACATAATAAATATGTTAGTTGTAGTTGGTAGATATATACGAACATTCAACATTGAAGAGTGCCAATGGCTTACCCATTTTAGATTTATGGTTCATATTTGGTACTTTGTCTGCCTTTATAGGCTGATGATGTTGAATATGTGTGACTTTTTCTTGTGGAGCATTCGTAGGCATAGGATCAATAGTACCTGTCATATTGTAAAAGCTAAGTATAAATCCAGAATTATTTGTTGATCAAAAAATGTTATATTTTCCCATTTAGCATAAAAATTAGTGAGATCCGGCTCAAGTGGTTATGGGTTAGATAAATTTAATATTTGATGGAATGTTCTTTAAAATGGTGTACTAGGATATTCCCTTAGATACCACCAGCCAATCATCACTGAGAATCCAGATAAAATGTATTGGTCACACTCTGTTTTTAAAGTAATAGTTTATAATGGACAAGGTTATCTTTTAATACAAGAAACAGTGTGTATTTATCGCAATAAGTAATGATTCAAAAAAGTAAACAGAGTTTACAACTAATGATGGAACAAGGTTGTTTGCAATTGTGGTAGTAATAACCATAAAATAGATTGCTAAATAATAATGAGGATGGTGGAACAATAATGTGATTAGATACGAACAGTGAATGGAAGTTTTCCTTCCATCTGTTCCTTGGTGATGTAATTCTGAGTAGCTAAGGTGTCAGCGCAGGCCAGACGGAGAGTTTCAGCAGTGGCGGGACTGTCCAAGTGAACAGGCTCAGCTGCAACATCAATCTGGTTACCCTTGCGGGCAGCAGTGACAGCGTGACGAAGAGCAAACAGAGCACTGGAGCCAAGGAAGAGTGGAGGCTCTCCAATGCCCTTGGAGGAGTGGATGGTCTTGAGGTTAGGATAGTCAGCACCTTCAAGAAGAGAAACACGGAAGTCTCTGGGGATGGTGTGAGCAGTGGGGACTTTGTAGTTTCCAGGTCCACGAGTGAACAAGGCACCATTGCGGGGGTGGTAAAGCCATTCCTCCATGGTCGACCAGCCAGCACCTTGAACAAAGGCACCCTCGATTTGACCCAAATCAATGGCTTTGTTGAGACTCTTGCCAACATCCATAAGAATGTCGGATCGGAGGATGGTATGGTTACCAGTCAAAGTGTCAAGCTCAACCTCAGTGACAGCAATACCTTGAGTGAAATAGAAGAACAGGTGGCCCTCCTCAGTTTGCCAGTTGAAGCCGATATCTGGGGTAGAGTAGAATCCATTGGCAGAGAGGTTAATGCGTTCCAAGTGAGCAGCGCGGCATATCTTGGAGAATGGTTCACCAGCCATCTTCTCGCGAAGTGGAGCAAGGCGTTCCTTCAAGATCATACAAGCATTGTAGACAGCATAGCCATTAAGATCAGAAGATGCTGAAGCGGCAGTGGGAGAGGTGTTGGCAACGACATTGGTAGAGGTGTCGCTGACGAAGACGGAGTCGAGAGGAACTTCGAGAGCCTCAGCAGCAATTTGACACATCTTGGTGTGCAAACCTTGACCCATTTCGGTACCACCATGTGAGACAAGGATAGAGCCATCTTGGTATATGTGGACCAAAGCACCAGCCTGGTTCATGAACTTGGCACCGAAAGAAATACCAAACTTGGTGGGCAAGATGGAGATACCACGCTTGCGGTAACGAGATTTGGCATTGAACTCATCAATAGCCTTCTTGCGCTCAACAAAGTCGCTGGACTTCATGATCTGGTCCCACATATTAGGAATGTGCCAGTCAAGGACGGGTTGGTGGAATGGAGTGTTCTGGCCTTCCTTGTAGAAATTGCGTTGACGCAAGACTTCGACAGGGATGTTGAGACGATCGGCGATTTCTTCAAAGGCATTTTCGATGAGAATCATACCCTGAGGACCACCGAATCCACGGAAGGCAGTGTTGGACTGAGTGTGGGTCTTGCACAACTTACCAACAATGCGAGAGTTGGGGAAGTTGTAGCAGTTATCAGCGTGACTGACGGCGCGCTCAAGGACACCAGTTGAAAGATCGAGAGAGTGACCAGCATTACCGAACAAGTTCATTTCAAGAGCATCGATCTTGCCATTTTCATCACAACCAATCTTCCATGTAGCGTAGAAGGCGTGGCGCTGGCCACTGATTTGCATATCCTCATCACGGTCAAGCTGGATACGAACTGGGCGCTTGCTGAGATGAGAACCAAGAGCAACGAGAGCAGCAAGGGCAGAAGCACGCGATTCCTTACCACCGAAACCACCACCCATACGCTTGATGCGAGCAACAACTCTGTTGCGAGGAATATCAAGGATCTCGGAAACAACAGCCTGGGTCTCTGTAGGGTTCTGAGTAGAAGACCAGACTTCGTACTCGTCACCTTCACCACGAGGAATGACAAGGCAGCCCTGTGTTTCGAGGTAGAAGTGCTCTTGGCCATCACAGTAGCTCTCACCCTCAAAGATGTGCTTGGACTTGGCAAAGCTTTCTTCAACGTTACCGTTATTGAGCTGACGGACTGGTGGGTGGAAGGAGTCAGCCTTGATGGCATCGGGGATGCTGACAATGTGAGGGAGGACTTCGTAATCAACCTTGACAAGACGAGAAGCCTGCTGGGCAGCACGTTGATCAACAGCAAGTACAAGACCGATTGGCTGTCCAAAGTAGACGACCTCTTCGCTGGCAAGGAACTCTTCGTCCTGGAAGATGGGTCCCCAGGTGTTATGTCCAGGAACGTCCTTGGCAAAGTAGATATGCTCGACGCCTTCGAGTGCCAAAGCCTGGGTAGTGTCAATGGACTTGATCTTGGCGTGAGCGTGAGGAGCAAGGATAAGGCCCAAGTAAAGTTCGTTGGCCTGGATGGGAATGTCATCGAGATAACGGGCCTCACCAGTAACCTGCTTGAGGGCACTCATGTGAGCAACACCGTGTCCGACAACCTTGAAGTCGGGGATATCGTCGTAGCCCTGGTTGTTGGTGCAGAGGGTTGGCTCGATGTCCTTGATCTCTTCAGTGAAGGCGGATTCGGAGGTCTCGATGCCAAGTCTTTGGGATGAGGTGACCCAGAACTTGAACAGGAAGCTGGTAGCAAGAGAAGTGCGGTAAGCAGCCATACCACCAGGGACGGCATAGTCGAGCTTCATCTCATCACGACAAACCTGGAGGACTTCTTCGTAGATATCGCGAGATCCCCACTTCTTTCCAACCATGGCTTCGATGGTCTTCTTAGCCTGAACAGTAGTAGGACCCATACCACCATAAGCCAAGTTGGCCTCATCAACGATACCAGTTTCGGGGTTGACGAGGATTCTCATACCAGCGTTGACAATAGCAATATCGTCATCCTGACGCTTGGCCATCTTGTAACCGCACACAACTTCACCGGGGCGAGTGAAGGGAACAAATACCTTGAACAAGACTTCATCAGGCCTGAGGGCAGTCTTGCGGTAGCCAAGGAAGAACTCGGTAAGAGGAATGGTACGCTCGCCACCAGCAACAGACACAGCAATGACCTTAGCGCCGGAAGCAACCAAGACGGGGTTCATGTCAGAAATAGGAGAAGCAGTGGCAATGTTACCAGCAATTGTAGCAACAGAACGGATCTGGCGACCAGCAAAGTAGTGTAAGTTTTCCAAAAGGGCAGACATGGCCTGGGTCTTGGTCGAAAGGTCCTTGTTCTGAGTATATTCGCGAAGCGATTTTTGGAATTTGGCCAAGGTCAAGTTGGCACCAAAGTAAACACCAGAGCCATCGGCAGCCTCTTCAATCTTGCGGAGCTCTGGAATGTCGCCAGCATAAATCTGAACGGGGTACTGGGCCTTCTTGAGACGGATTTCTACACCAACTTCAGTGTTGCCACCAATGATGCGACTGTCAGGGTAAGTGCCGCGGAGTTCAACCAACTGTTTGAAGGTCAATGGGCGGAAGAATTGCTTGCACCAGCTACGAGTGGTACCAGTGATGCAAAGGGGAACGCGAGCGGGAACGTCAGAGGATTCTTCAGAGCTGGCGGCCGCACTGTTCTTAGCATAGCGGATTAGCTGAGGAGGGAAGATGAGTTCCTGGGTGGGATCGTAAGGCTTGAACTGATCAATAACTTTTTGCTTTTGGATTTCAGCGAAGGACATCTCCTTCTGATCCTTTTTGCCAGCAGAAGATTCCTCGGTCTGCTCCTTATTCTTTTTGTTCTGACAGCAGTCGGCACCGCGACCGCAGACAGATCCACCGGATTGGCGCTTCCATGCCTCATCAGAGAAAGTCTTTGCAGCATCAAGGATAGGTCTGTAGCCAGTACATCTACACAAGTTGCCATCAAAGCAATCTTCGATCTCGTGCTCAGTTGGATTAGGATTATTACGGAGCAAAGTGTAGAGAGACATGACGAAACCAGGGGTACAGAAACCGCACTGGGAGGCGTGGAGAAGAGCCAGGCGCTCTTGGACAGCATGAGGCTTTGCAGCGGTACCAAGGCCTTCAGTGGTGATAATGTGCTTACCATCCATAGAGCACAGTGGGGCAAGACAGGCGTTTACTGGAACATGTGTAACCTGGTTGGCTTCGACATCGAATTGAGAAACCATAACAGTACATACACCACAGCCACCCTCACCACATCCTAGCTTTGTACCGGTCAAGCCGATTTGGCGAAGATATTGCAAAACGGTGAGATCAGGGTCGGGGTTATTGATAACAACACGCTTTCCGTTAATATAGACTAGCATGGACGAGCCAAGCTCGTGGCTGTTAATGGTGGAGGAAGGAGGAGCCATATTGATTTGTCAACAAGTATTCAGAAATAGCTAAAGTAATTTGAAGAGAAATGACTTGAGAGGTCACTAACTGTAATAATACACAACAGAGAAAAGGGAGTAAAGTAAATGGTAGGAGGGTTGGATAAATGGATATGTGTGTGAGTAAATAAGGAAGAGTGTTGTTAAAAGCAAAAGAAAGGGGGAGGCAGGGAGCGAGGGGTTATATATGCCACACCGCCATGACTACACACAGATTGATGGGCCATGTGTATTAGTGATCTGCGCAGTATTGAAGGGTGAAGTGATCAGGGTATATGTCCACAATATACATGGGACAATAACCAGGTTACAAAAGCGCGGGGATCTTGTGGACAGGCAGACAGTTGGCTCAAACTATTGACGGGCTAGAGTTGCACATTTTCGGGTTGGTTTGTCAGAGAGAAGACCTATGGACAAAAGGGCCTTGCCCCCTTTACTCACCCATTTTTTGTTCCGATGAGGATCCCCGCCAGTTCCTTCTACCATGTGTTCCGGCCTATCAACCCACCCCACCCACACAAATTTGCATATACAAGGCAAGTTATACCGGCCATCTATGAGGTTAGCTATTTCTCTTCGGAATGTTAAGGCTCCATGCCACATTATGCACTCAACGTTGTTGTTGTGGTTATAATGGCCAAGCAAAAGAACTGGTCTGGAATAGCAGCCAGCTAGTATGGGCCATACATTGTGTTATCGTCAGGAGGCCTTGTCTGTGTAAGGGCGACAGTAATGCTAGCTGTAGAAAGTATATGAGCAGTGTGTGTGACGAAGGTAATGTACACAAGTCCAAAACCATCAATTAATACGGAAAATTCTCCGCTAACATCAGCCAATCGTTCACGCAAATCCCTTTAAATATCAGTCGATAACTACGATCTCCCGATGTCAATCCTTGCATCGGGATCTACAAAGAATTGGACGTGCCTTTTTTCTTACCCCTTCTAGGAGCAATATATATGATTCTCCCCCTTTAACGTCGAATACATGTGTATGTGTGTGCTGTTGCATTTATACATGCCTTGTTATACACATACATCCCTGCATACTTGGATGCTGGTCAACATGTATCAGTTGCTGTGTGGTTGTTATTCCCCGCTTTCTCTTGTAATTTAGCAATTTAAGCCTGTAATTTGGATTAGCCTACCAATCTCCAATGTGGCTGAAAAAGCTGCCAAGCTAAATCCACAAACCCAGCTTCCCCTTTCTTATCTTGCATTTGTGGTAGCAACAAAGTTTCGAACGCTTATGATAAACGCTATGGAACTGTGCTTGCAAATATTCGTTTAGCCATTGAACTTTCTTGACTATAAGCATGCTTTATGTGACCATTATTATTTAGAAATTTCTGTTGAAATGCTGTATGTAGTGTCATTGATAATGGTTCTTTGCCACGGTCAACCTATCACCATTCATGTTAGCGTGCATATGGATAGTAGTTTTAGAGGGGTATCTTTTGGTGGCCAGCGATTATAGGGGTAATCACAGTCAAGTGACAGTGTTTCCCTCAAAGATGTACCAGAATACTACCTTGGATATTGACCAATAATCTGCCAGATTACGGCTAAAACATATGGCCTATGGGCAAATTTGCAGGGAAGGTGTGGGTTACCGGCCTGTTCCCTTTTAGGGGAGAGCTTGGCAAATGAGTGACTAGCCCTTCAAAAATAATCACCCATACAGGCACTTGCTAGCTATAATAAACCCAGTAAATCAGACAGCGAGGCTTTCAAAAGCTAAAGCGAAGCTCTATTTGAAATTGTCATCGCCTGTCTCTGAATTCTTATTTATCATTGGACACATGCACTGCAAACAAAGCACTGATTTTGGAAATAAAGATGACCCAAAAAAAAATAAGGATAATGGTGTGTGGCTTTAGTTTAAATCGCAGTTCTGGTGGTGCTTACAGCGTTATTTGAATCGTCAGCTGGATCAGCAATATTTTCTAGACCTGGGTTTTCACATTAGTTTTAATAAAAAAGTAAAGAAAAAGTTGAAAAAAGAAATTGCAACACCAGGTGTTCCCACTTGGTCCCCCACAGTAGTACTCTCCTGGCCATAACGAGCTTGGTTACGGTGATCGGACGGGAACCGACATTTTCTCGTTTGTATGGTCGCAATTCGGGAATTTCGAAAATCAAATATACCAATATGGGAGATTATTTTTGAAGGAATAGTCACACATTTGGCAGTGATTACACCTATAATCGCTGGACACCAAAAGATACCCTTCAAAAATCATGATGCATATACATATATATATATATATTCGTTTAAGAAATTGGAATCGTGATGAGCTTGCTATCCAGAATAATCAAACTATATTCCCTGGTTTGGCTCATGGTTCCACTGATAGTGCCAATAAGTAAAGCGTACCTATCATTTCAGGGCATAACCAAAAACAGAAGCATTTATGGATATACAGATAGCATCAGTGTTCAGCCACAATAGTTCAAATGATTAAAGATCAGAGAGATTGGAGCTCACCATAGAATATGCAAGGTTATCTTTGTTGATAATTCTATACTTTGGAATGAGTTGGAGAGAGCGCGGAACAAATAACAAACTCCATATATCAGGTATGACGATTTCTATGATAAAGTCGATATACCGATTTGATCATTGATCCTCTCTCAGTTATCATCATCATCATCATCACCATCATTCAGTCGCACCCCCCAGGAGTTTTTAAATAGCCACCACAACACTCTGCCCCCTTTCTATGTTGTTTTCCAATCACTCATCATCTTATATTTACTTTTAACGCTACTCTACCTTTGGGATCAGCAGGCCCTTTCATTTCTCTTTTTCTTCAAAACGTTCCGAACAAAGAAACTAATCATGACTGTTGTGCCAAAAATCGCCCCTTCGCTGCTATCTGGTGACTTTGCCAAATTGGCCAGCGAATGCCAAAGAATGCTTGACGACGGTGCCGATTATCTTCATATGGGTAAGTACGAGCATAATATTTTATAGCACACTGTGCTTTCTTATCTATGGATCAGTGACTCTATGCTATTTTCTATAGCAACAGGTCATGTATATATATATATATATATATGTATAGCTTGTGGTACCAGTCCTTGTCTACGCTTATTGCTAACCAGCTCTTTTACAATACACTGTCATTATTTATGGAAACCATGTAGACGTTATGGATGGGTAAGCAGCTACTTAGGAGGGTATACTTTGTACACGTACATTTGCTGACTAAAGCAGTAATACTGGGTTTTATTTGAACCTGGCTTTTTATTCCATCAGGCTATGACATCAATGACACAATCCTGCATGATGTCCAATGCCCAAGAATTTGAGTTAGTCATCTAAAGCTAAAACTAGTATTGTAATATACTATTGTATAGACACTTTGTTCCAAATTTGACTCTTGGAGCTCCTATCATTAAGAGTCTCAGACCACACACCAAGGGTTTCCTTGACTGCCACTTGATGGTTTCTCATCCTGAACAGGTAAATATTTACCATGTTTTGTTGTGCTTTTTTAACTATTGACTAATAATGCGATACAATGGTTTAACACAACTAATTTAATGTATTGATATTGATAATAAAAGTGGGTCGACGATTTCGCAAAGGCTGGGGCCGATCTGTTTTGTTTCCATCTTGAAGCTGCAGGTAAGCTGCACCTACTCCAACGCATCCATTTCTTTATTTCACAAAGAAAGAATAGTAAAATGCTAAACCGTAATTAAACAATAATTTTCTGTAGAGGATACGTCTGCTTTGGTAAAGAAGATCCACGAGAAGGGTATGAAGGCTGGTATTGCCGTTAAGCCAAACACTCCGATTGAGGATGTTTTCCCTTATGCTGGAGAAGCCGATCAGATTTTGATAATGACAGTTGAGCCTGGCTTTGGTGGTCAAGCTTTCATGACTAGCTGTATCGAAAAGGTCCGGAAACTTCGTGAAAAGTTCCCCAGCCTTGATATTGAAGTTGACGGTGGTCTTGCCCCTGATACGATTGATGCTGCTGCTGAGGCTGGTGCCAATGTTATTGTTGCTGGTAGTTCTATTTTCAAGGCCGACTCACCAAAAGACATGATCAAACTACTCCGTGATCGTGTCCAGGTTGCCATTGACAAGTCTAGTGCTTAAAAGTCTCTCGTACATACCATTCTGCAACGGTAGTTTTGTTTCGTGGATCCAAAATAGTAGTGTCGTATTTATGTACTTAAAAAATAGAAATCATCCTATATTTACAAGCTAAATGGGCAATAATTTTCGAAGGGTGAATTTTGGTGACCACTGATTATAGGGGAAATCACAGCTAAATGGATGTCCAGTTTTACTAGTGAACTTTCACCCTTCAAAAATTATGATCCAAATGGTAGCGAATAACGAGTGATTTTATCAGAAATGTGTAAACCAATAATTGTTTAGAAACTGGGGTTTGAATTTATAGGCAAAAGAAAACATTTTGATCCAAAAAATAGGCAATTTGTATAAGACTTTGGTTGGTCTCTCCATAGGCTCGATATTTATATGACAAGTGTTTAATAAAGGCCATGGAGATCGTATCCGCATATTCTTACAGCAATTAAACTTCTTCAAGAACCAATCGAGGCATGATATTCATGGCCTGCATTTCTTGGAATAAAAGCTTGCAAGCATAGGGGATCTTGAGCGAATTGATTCTCTTGCTACTACGGCAATACTGGCACCAACCACTGTATCCTAAATACCCACACTCTTGGCAAACAAACACTTCAAATGCATCCGAAGAAAGCATCAGGCGCTCAACCAACAACATAGAGGCACCATAGCCGATCAAACAATCGCGCTCCATCTCACCCAGACGCAGACCACCATCCCTAGACCTACCCTCAGTAGGCTGTCTGGTCAACACAGTTCTTGGACCATGAGCTCTGGCGTGCATCTTGTCCATGACCATGTGCTTAAGTTTCTGATAATAAATGGGACCAAAGAAGATGTATGCAGCCAAAGGCTCACCAGTAATACCCGATGTAACATAGTCCTTGCCCGAATAATCGAATCCATGGTCTATAAGAATCTTGCTCATGTCTTCTACCTTACTTCCGCCGAAGGCAGTGCCATATTGCAGTTCACCCTTCAGGATACCGGCCTTTCCGGACAGCAACTCAATCATTTTCCCGACTGTCATACGTGATGGGAAACCGTGGGGGTTCATAACAATATCTGGACATACACCCCAGTCATTGAAAGGCATATCAGGCTGTGGTACAATCAGTCCAATAACGCCCTTCTGTCCGTGCCGAGACGAAAACTTGTCTCCAAGTTCGGGTCTGCGCGTCTGGCGGATCAAGAATTTGATCAATGTCTGATCGTTTTCACCAGTTGTCAACATGGTCTTGTCAACGTACGCAGGCTCGGGATACTTGAATGTCAATGGTGTTGGTTTATATTCATCAGCACCGCCACCAAATCCTCCTCCCATCGTTGGTTCGCCGGTGGTGTTGACTGGTGACTGCTTGTTAATTAGAGTATGACCAGGCATGAGTCTTTCACCAGGAGAAGCAAGACCATCGCGATCAAGCGCCTCGAACTTTGCAGGGATAGTGTTATCGGGATTGAGAGGCGGATCGAGAACACGGTCATAGGTCCCGTTAGCGTATTTGCGAATAACTGTTGCATACTTGCGCATGACTTGGCATCGACCAAACCCACGATCCAGAGACGACTTGTTCAGAATCAACGCATCTTCAATATCGTATCCTGAGTATGACATTACCGCAACCGTTGCATTTTGGCCAGCTGGCAGTTTGTCGTACCCGATCAGCTCAATGGTCTTGGTCTTCACCATGGGCTGCTGAGGATATACCAAGAGGTACAGCAGAGTGTCGATACGGTTTAGCTGGTTATAAGCAATTGCACCAATAGCCTGTTTACCCATAGCAGATTGATAGGTGTTACGAGGAGACTGGTTATGATGAGGATAGGGAATAAGACCGGCAACTGCGCCAAGCAGAGTAAATGGCTCAATCTCAAGATGGGTAGTTTCCTTGGTTATCTCGCGGGTGTAGCTAGCAATAAGGCCATCGTTTTCTTCATTTACATCAAGATACTCGACAAGGCCTAGTCTTAGGAAATCGTCAAACTCAAGCTTTCCAGCAAGCAGATCGCGGATATGGTGGTCCTTTACCCGACTCTCGCCATTCTCAACAATAATAATGGGCCGACAAATACGACCACCATCAGACGATATATTGATCATCTTGCGGGCATCGTCGATAAAGATACTGACAAATTCAGAAATACGCCCATTTCTGCGCATTATACGGACATTACGGACAAACTTTTGGGATTGGCGCGATGCACCGATAATAAGACCGTTGAGGGTAACCAAATACGTGTGATGGTCATACAGTTCCTCACCAGTAATGGTATTAAGATCCTCGCAGCCAAGTGCAAATGCAAGCCTCCTTATAGGTTCTTCCTCAGAGTCAGTCGTAATATGTGTCATCAGGGCCAGGTTTTTAACCAGGCCACAAAGTTCGCCCTCAGGCGTATCCGAAGGACACAGCATACCCCATTGAGAGGGCTGCAGAGCACGGGGTCCCGATACTTTGCGAGTCTTTTCGAACTGAGAACTGATACGAGTCATCATGCCCAGTGCCGCAATATACGACAAGCGAGACAAAATGTGTGTAACGCCCGCACGGTCCATCTTGAAACGAGCGACCTTCCAGTTACCCGTGCTAATGGCACGAACAAAGCCCTGAGTAATATTATCAGAATGGCAAGTCAATTGATTAAACACATCAAACTCTTGGGCCCGATTGGGCTTCTTCAAAACCTTGTCAATGTTGATCTTGAGATCCGTATTGTACTTTTTGAACAAATCCTCAAACAGCAGGGACAGCAATTGGCCAGCAAGCTCCAAACGCTTGTTACCCAAATAGTCCAAATCATCCATCAGACTGGGATCAATAATGGTCTGCAACACACGACGAGCCATTACCGCAATATACACGCACTTCTGTTTAAAATCTCCATTCAGAACGGGCACATGAGCCAAAATAACGTTGGCCAAAATCTCGTGGGCCTCTTCTATTGGTGTTCTACGAATGCTTCCAAACCTTCTGGATATTCTCACTCGCTTTCCGATATATTCGAGACATTGTTTTTGAGTAAACAGCTTCAGCATGGCGGCCTGTTCAAGACTGGGGGAAAATAGTTCATAAAACTCTTCGTCAGTTCCCACTACCAGTTTTGAAATTTCCTGGTCGGCGGTTATGCCCATAGCCTTGAATGCAGCCACTACGGGGATATCCTCAACCAGCGAATTGTGCTTAAGATAAAGACATCCCTTCTTGATATAGACGTAGGCTTTGGATTTGACCTCATGAGTGCTCGACGTGACAACCGCCATCATTTGGCCCTTACTATCTTCCTGGACAATGATACGGTTCTTTGACAACTGTTCTTGGACCAAAATGACCTTTTCAGTGCCCTTGACGATAAAATAGCCGCCAGGATCAAGCGGACACTCCTGCATGGCCGCCATTTGCTTATCGGTCTTGTTGGTTAGGACGCATTTGTTTGATCTCAGCATAATGGGCATTCTGCCAATTACCACGCCACGGCGACGGACCAGCTGTCTGCCTCTGGTGTATTCAACGTCAACAAAGATGCTGGCGGCATAGGTCAGATCGCGGAGCCTGCATTCGTGAGGCGTATAAGACTTGTCAGCGGAATGGGCGTCCATTCGTTCGGGCCTCCCAACACGAATGCCAGTGTATTTCAGATAGAAGTTGGGATCAACGTCGGACGTTACCATCTCATTTGCTTTGACGATTTTCTTGAGGTCGACATCAACGAAATAGTTGAAGGAATCCAAATGCTGCTTTACTAATCCCTTGACCCGCAAGAATGAAGGCAAGAGTTTCCACTTATCCTCGAGGGTTGGGATTGGGTCGGTTAGTTTGGGCTTGGGCTTATATTTTTTTGCTTCCATTAGTTTTTCGACTCTTTCGTCAAGCGAGTTGGCAATGTCGGACTGGCCTTGTTTTGGTTTTTTGAGTTTTCTGCCTCGAGTCCCACTGCTGCTAATGGTGCTTGTAGTGGACTGAGTGGTTGGAGTATTTGTGATTACCGCACCACCGTTCTCAGCCATTACAATTTCGTTTGGCTCGGCCTTTATTTTGGCTTGATCTCCGTTTTGCTTTGATTTTGTTGCTCGAGTTGGGGCGGCTCTTTTGGGTGCAACGCCATTTGAAGTTGCTCCTTCTTCAGTTACGTCGTTTTTGGCAGTGCCTCTAGTAGTCTTCCTAGTGCTGCTTGTACTAGGTGTACGTTTTGGCGGCATATTGTAAATGTGATCAAGTTTTCTTGGTTGATTTGCTGGCGTGCGTTGTATGTATATGTGCCTGTCTAGGGTTATTGGTAATGAGGAATTAAATTAACAAGACAAAATCGAATGAGCGTCAATTCGTCTTGATTGTGGTATGTTGTGGACAATGTTGCTCTGCCCTTTTTTCGTGTGTTTGCTCTATATAGATTTTGTTGTCTCTCCTCCTTTCAAGCTAGAGAGGAAAATGTCTAAAGCAGAAGTCCCTTCTGTCGCCAAGAGTTTTGGAGTAAACACTAAAAATAGGTAAAGCAAAAGTATAACAGGCAATCAAACTTCCATAGCTCCTTCAAAAAATTTACTATCCTCTTGTTGGTAAGCATATTTAATATGGGTGGAGGTATGGTGACCAAAAATAAATAATCAACAAATCGTGAGATTTTTTGCTTGCATGGTTTGTTGGCTGGCTAGCCAGATCACGGTCAAAATGGCCATGACCCATAGTCGTTTAAATTATTGCCTTTTTTCTATTCGAATAGCAAAACACATCTAAAGCTCAAAATTTAGGCATTAAATAAACCCCAGTCTAAAGTAATCAGTATTATTGGCGTGTGTTTTTGAGTTTTCGTGTCCCTACAAGTCCATAATTTCCCTCCTTCAAAATGCCATTGGTGATAGTTAGCGGATATCCATCTAGTGGAAAAACCACTAGATCCAAGGAACTTAAAGAGATGATAGAGAGTCATATTAAATCTCCCGAATACAAGGGCCCCAAAAATATAACCGTAAAAATAATTAATGATGAGTTTTTGGGTGTAACCAAGGATGCGTATGGATCTTCTCTTGATGAGAAAAAAGCACGCGGTGCCTTGATGTCTGCTGTTGAAAGACATTTGTCCCGAAATACTGTGGTCATTGCCGACGCAATGAACTATATAAAGGGATTTAGATACCAGCTATACTGTATTGCAAGGTCGACCAGTACTCCCCATTGTGTGTTGTATTGCGGATTGCCTAAAGAGAATGCTCGAGAAATTAATAATACAAGGCCGGACCCTTATTCCAAACAAATGTAAGTCCATCTCATTTCACCCATATTGGATTTTGTTGTTCGATTATACTACCTATAGAATATTACTGATTATATATATATATATATAATATTATTTTTTTATAGATTTGAAGAGCTTCTAATGAGATATGAGGAACCCAACGGTTTCAACAGATGGGATTCGCCTTTGATTAGTGTTATACAACATCTTGAAGGAGAAAAGCTTCCCTTTGACCAGGTTTGGGCTGCATTGTTTGAGAAAAAAGCACCTCCTCCAAACCTATCAACTGCTGTTGTAAGTTATTATCTATTTACTACCATTGGGACTTCATACAATTGATATATATATATTTCTATTTGTAACCTTATAACTTTATATAAATAGAAACAAGCAAGCTCAAATAACTTCCTATATGAGCTTGACCAAATCACCAAAGAGATAATTGACCAAATATTTGCTTCCCAGAAAAGCGGCATTATAGTTGACGAACTCAGCGTTCCTCGAACATCTAAAAAGATAAGTATTTTCTCTACCACCTTAAAAGCCTCTATATACCTTGACTTTAACAAAAATAAAATAAAAATCGTATTAACTAGTAATTTATGTTTTGGCGTGACGTTTACATTAATATGCCGTCAAGAAATATCACGTTACCTGAACTAAAGCGATATCGAACACAGTTTATTAAAATTAACAGATTGCATAAGATAAATATAGAAACGCTTGCTGACCTATTTGTTGACTATTTGAATGCAAACCTTTAGATTTTACAAAATAGCAATTCGGCACCTATGATGGTTTCCTCATTTACAAAATATATTTTTACCATGGATTTATTCTATTTATTAAAGTTCCTTTGACCTATTTTTAGTAATGAAATAGTCGTCAATGAGTCTATGCTTTAGAATGCAATGTGGTACCATGCTCCCTATGGAAATAAGGTTGGCTATTGCGGCTTTAGATCATATTACCCCACAAAGCTACTTGTTACAATAGAAAATAGTGCAATAGAGCATCATTCGGTTTCTGTGTATATGCATTTGTGTCAATAAAATGACAATGGTAGCTTAGGAAATTCAAAACCCGAGATATAGTAGATATTTCTTTCAACTTAATTTTAAATACTCATTGTTATGATAAACCACCTGCCTGATCGACATGGTTTTTATTTGCAAGCAGAGAGCCAGCAGACCAGGAAAAAAAATACATTTGACCTTCAACTTCTTTGAATGCGAACGACCTGGTATTGTGAGTAATTATAAATATGTATTTATAATAATCGAACTGGTCGCTTCTCCCAGACTACCCATTTATTCATCATTTCAAAAATAATTGCATTTCGATTAAGCTTATCCATCATTTTAAATTATTGCACCATTTGCCGAATTTTTAACTCTAATTTAAATTAGGATACCAAGATTTAGATTATGGATCGTGAACATCAGCCGTGTACCAAAGAGTGTTGTTTTGATCCGGTTATTAATAATGTTGCAGAAACCATTCTTAACAGATCAACTGAATATTTTAAAAGAGAACAAGACCTTTTAAAAACATTGAACTTTCTACAACAGTTGTTCGATGATGGCAATCTAAATAGTGGCATAATTCCAAAACTGGCTAGCCCTACATTTAAGGAATTTATCAACCTTAAATTTCCATGGCATTATGCCCTTGTTAATAAAAATAGTTATAGACAACAACAAGGCTTACAATATCCAAACATGAATGGTATAACAATCACCACCTTAGAAGAAGTATTTGGATATATTTTCAACCAGAGTTATACGCTAGATCAGCTTCCATCTGAGCTTATATACAATATCAATCTGGCTAATCCCTATGCCACACTGCCTTTATCCAACGGGAATTACAATCGCCAAAATATAGGAAACAGGATATTACTAAGTCAATACACCAAGGTATTGCCTCCAAATATCCAAAATACCAATCAGATGTTATCGCAGCCAAATTACAATACATTTATTCCACAAGATCAATTCGGCATATTACCATACAACACACAATTTAATCATAACCTACCAAGACTGCAACAACAACAACAACAACAACAACAAATCTACAGCCTCTACAATCCAGAAACCCATTGCCATTCGAGCCCTCCAAACAACAATAACAAAATATTTGGATATGGTATCAAAGAAATTGAAGATATACTATCACAACTTAGCACGATTATTCAAGAAAAGAACTTCGAATACGAAAGTAATTATTCGAAAATATATCCCTGCACGGCATCATCGATATTTGAATATGGATTAAAGAAAAAAATACAAATAATACAGAGTACTATTAAATTTTACTGGGATTACGACATTGAACTGCCAATCAGAAATTTCGCAAGTCTACTTGTCTTATCAAACAAACAAAGACAAGAGCAGAACCTAAAGTCTAAGCCGTTTATAAAGTATTGTGGACGTTATTTCCCGAAAGATTGTGGGGTGCTTGTCAAGTATTATATACAATACATATTTGCGTCATTGTATAAAAACGAAGAGACAGGGTTTAAGGCTTTGGATATCAGTAACTATAAAGCCAATCACAACACTAACGTCAATAATGACGATGGTGATCTTGATGACAAAACCGAAGATATTTTCTCAAGTGCTACCAACTGCATAAAGGATCAAAAAGCGTTAGGTCTATTTGTCGACAAATTGTGTTATCTATTGTCATCGAAAAGGAATTATGATATCAACAAGAATGTTGTTAGAGCCGCGCTGACTATAACCGAATTCATTGCCAGAGTTTTGTCGCAAATGTTGAAAGGCACTATAGCTCTCGATGGTGGAAGTCAAAATATTGGTAACTCAATTACAGATTTTACAAAGTGGATATGGCACTTTGTTGATCTGAATGAAGAAACAAATCACTTTGTTCATTACCAGCCAATATCATGGTTTTTAAACGAAATTTATGGACTTTAACATACATTTATAACCAATTTTAATATTATTTACGTTTTCAATTTCTTATATAAATAATTATATTCTTGGAACATGAATTTATGTTAAAGTCCATAAATTTCGTTTAAAAACCATGATATTGGCTGGTAATGAAATTTATGGACTTT